>JBCAUA010106001.1:0-10137 GCA_038406235.1 Peronia verruculata
GTATGTATGTATGTATGTATGTATGTATGTTTGTATGTATGTATGTATGTATGTATGTATGTATGTATGTATGTATAAATACATGTAAGCATGCATACATGTAAGTATGCATATATGTATGTATGTACGTATGTATGTACGTATGTATGTACATGTATGTATGTATTTGTATGTTTGTTTGTTTGTTTTGTATGTATGACGTATGGATAGATGGATGGATGGGTGGATGGATGGATGGATGGATAGATTGATGGATGGATGGTTGGATGGATGAAAGGATTAAAAGATGGATAACGGACAGATGGAGGCATGGAGGGACGGACGGTTAGATGAAGTGATGGATGGATGGAAAGTTGGATAAATAGCTGGATGAATGGATGAGCGGATGGAATGATGAAAGGATATGTGTATTTTGACTGGGGCATCGTGCCTGTGATTTATCGAAATTCATTTTTTTTTCACCCTCCATGTTTATGTACTTTTCTTTCAGTCATCATTGTGTTCCCTCTGCTTTAACATCAAATCCTTATTTTTGCTCCTTCCACCAAAATCAAGACTGAGGTAGAGTCACCTGACAAGACTCTGAAGCAGAAGGAGTTGAAAGAGAATGTGTCGCAGATTGTCAGGGAATTGAAAGACAAGGACATTTATCACCATGACGACTGTATGGAGTACCAGAAAGAAGTCTTGGATTTGTACATAAACAACCCTGAGCATAGAAAACTGATGGGAGATACTCTAGCTGATATGGGCTACGCTGGTAGGTAAACTGGTGAAAGATGGATATTCACAAGATCATTAAAAACCTCCCTCTCAGTGTGTTTGTGTGTGTGTTTGTCTGTGATACTATTGCACTTTTCATTCTTCATTTCTTCATTCCTTCCATTAGGTTATTCAATCTTCAACCAATCTATGCCTCCGACTGCCTGTTCCTCTATCCATGCATCCGTGAAATCAACTCACTCTTCCATCCATCCATCCATCTATTTATCCATCTATACATCAATCAATCCATCCGTCCATCTATCCATTAATCCGTCCATCATCCATCCATTCAACCATTCACCTCACCATTTATCCATCTATGTCTTCATCAATCCATGGATAAGTCCATCAATTCATTTAATAACCGATCCACTCACCCATCCATCCATCCATCCATTTATCCACCCATTCATCCATCCATCCATCCATCCATCTGTTACGTTCTGTATACGTCTTTCAACCTCCTGGACTCCGTCCATTCATTCATCCATCCGTCCACCCACCGGCCCATCCATCCATCCATCCATTCATCCATCCATCCATCCATCCTGTCAGCCAGCCACCCATTGATTTCGTTCTTTTTCTGAAGGTCATTGTTATTTATATATATTATCATTATATATATTTCGTATGATATTTGTACTGGAGGAAGAACAACAACGATATTATTTGTTCTCATGCTTATCTGTCAGAAAAAATCAAAGCAATGATGAAGGAGAAGAACAAACCGGATTTCCTTGGAAACAAAGAGAAGCATTGGCTCATATACTACACCTATACGGTCTGCTGGAACTACACAGATGCTAGCCAGGATTTTGCTCGGGTAAGTTATTGGTAACCTTCTGTTCTTTCCTGACCTTTCATAAGCCAGGAAAAACGCAGTTAATATAAATATGAATGGAGCGATAAAGCAACGCCTGGCAGTTAAGATTACACATGAATGGAAGAAGTGGTGAATGTATGTATCAAGGAACTTAGCCTATCATACTGGGGTGCTGACTGATGACGGGGCGCCATGGCTTTGAGGGTTAGACCTAGTGTTGGTCTACTTTGTGTCCTTTATTATGCAATGTGTAGTTAAAGAGATAATAAAATAGCAAGTCTTTTCTTGCAGGAGAATGGATCTATGGCTTTATAATTTTTTTTTTAAAGGTTAATCTTCAAACAAACAAGAAAAAAAATACAATAAACAATTTTCACATTCTTGACAAAAATTTCCGCTGCGCATGTCACAAATTTCAGGAGAAACGCTTGGGGTGACCCATCTGTGGGCCCATGTGACACGGCTACATGAGATCATGAATCCAGTCTTCTTATTGTTTGAATTTTATACATGCGGCCATAACTGACCACCAGACGTTTGTTAAAAAGGACAGATAATTCATCAATACGTTTTTCATGACCTCAAAGCTCGTTATAAATACCAACATTGCCCCTTGATTTGATTGTCCTGACCTGGACGGTACACGGAGCAGAGCGAACAAACACAGAGTTCGATAGCACTCTAAATGTTTCGTGGAGAAACAAGTTGAAACGACGCATGATTGATAAAGGTAAGCCATGTTATCAATACTTTTCTATCAAAGAGATTTTTTAAAACCTTATATTTGTGGTTCTGGCCGCTCAAACAGGAGTGCCAGAATGTTGCTCCATTAAACACTTCCATGTTTTCATAATCTCAGGTGTTTCGTTACACAATCATGGCAAACATTTTAGTCGAATTGATAATTTTAGAAACATAAAACTATGCTCAGTCAATCGCTCCTGGGGAAATACAATGATCACAATTTTGACTCTTTTGGCCCAAGTACTTTTGCTATGATGATTATCATCAGCAAGGAAACAACATTGTGATGTAGGTGAAACAATGTACAACAGTCATCCCAGAGACTGCAGTCAATTTGGATTCGTGAAATGCTCATCATGATCAACATACTACCTCAGTCCTGCTGGCAGATCGGTAAGTATGCAGATTTGAATCATTCCTGTTTCAGTCTTGTCTTACACTACAATGACATCTTGATCTACATCAGCTGATATACAAAACTGTCCATCAAACGATGAAAAGACTAAATGTAGAGTCTATCTGATGTAATGTAGATCTAGTCTTAGGACAAAAGTATTACGAAAAACAAATCTTCTGGGTGTCTAAAATTACACATTTTGCAAGGCTTATCACTACTAAAGGAAAGCACAAACATTTGATGTAACCTAGATATAAGTGTGTATCTACTGTGATGGTAGAAAGAAAATAATGCGGGGAAAGGAATGTCAGAACATGTGTATATTCCCAGAATTAATATTAGATCTATATCCGGAATCAGCAATATTAAAAACATAAATATCATAATATGCATTGCATTGACTGAAATGGTCTTTGATGGTTTTACGACATCTTATCAGCACTGGATTTGGCAAGATTTCGATATAATGATTATAAACAATAATGATGCTGACTTAAATATAAATGTTGAAACTAAAAAAAAAAAAAAATCGGTTCAGTCATTAGTCTGAGAGATTGTCTTGAAACCGAAAGTCTCGGTCAAGGTCAGACACGTCTTATATTTATTATATATATATTGTCCTCTCCATAAATTATCTTTGCCTTATGTTTGAGCCAGTAGCAGAATAGACCCATTTATTAACCAAGTTTAAAAAAATGCATATGTATTTTTGTCCAAACTCTTCCAGAAAAACCTTCCCTAATTACATATGGCCTGACACCACTACATGTAGTGGCATACGCTCATACTACTAGTTTATTCCTAGAATAATATGTGTAATGAATACCACGAAAATCATCAGGTTGTAGAAAAAGTAACTGATGTGAGCCGCATTTTGTTTCTTTTTCTCATATGATGCTGATGACATGTCAAAAACTGTTGGCATCAAGAAGAACAGTTGAGGCCTGTAAGTCTAAATGTGGAACTGGGGCCAATACATAAGTCATTCTTAGAAGTATAGCAAGGTAAATGGAATCGGCCACTGCGTAAAATTTTACATTCATTCATTGATGTTATTGGTGAAATTGATTAAACGGTTAGTCTCACGTTGATCAAATAAATGTTTGCTCAATATATCTCACATGGACAAATATTCTGTTATTTTGTTGTGTGTGTGGCAAACATCAAATTTTATTATTATTTTTTTATTTATATTTTGCCCAGTAAAAATAAATATAGTCATGTACATATCCATAATTAATCTGGTTATAATCAACCCCTCAGGACCAGAAAAAAAAAAGACAACCAATATTAAGACATAAAGAAAAAAAAAACCTTGCCGAAAGCGGTTGACCTCTGGCAAGAATTGACTTTGAGCAAGTTTTTCAAGTGACCTGCATTATATTTAAACTACATTAGATAAATATTATCTGTCACTAGAGGTCCATCTGTAGTTTATTTATGAAACTGTATTTTGAATTAGATCGAAGACTGAAAATATGGTTCAATTTTCTATTTCATCAGGTGATACCTCATCTCATCATTAAATCACAAGTGTTGGCATAAATAATGCCATGTACAAACTGGCCCAGTAGACTTATTCCTTGGTGGATTTCACAGCTGTGCGGCAGAATAAGTGAATTAATTGGTTAAGCCGTTTTACACATATAGGTATCTCTCATCAATGTAAATACTGCTTACTCCCAAACTGCATAAGTAGTCATTCAGCAGTGCTTAATAAATAAATAAAAATGAAAAAAAATCAAACATGGTGACATTACTGATTTTTCTGATTTAGGTATCTCTTATTGAAATATAGAAACAAAGATATCAGTAACATTTCATTTTGGCATGGATTACATGCTACAGGTAATGTTCGGTGTTTGTTTTAACAGTTAATGTATCTCAAAAATCTTTACAACGTACACTTATAGTGTTGAATATAATGTAATCACATTTATAAATTTTCTCTGATCTCACTTATTAATTGATGATTTCAGTGATGTTCCTTATAAGATATGTATTTCTCATTCATTTGAGTCAATTAGCTACCACCAGTTTGTTTTATAGTTGATGCGTGTGGAATAGACGTGGATCTAATATATAACAGAAAATAAAGCAATCTATTTTGACATTCTGAAATGTTTTTCATTGGTCTTTATTTTTGTTTTTTTTAATATAAAAATCAAATCGTTGTCCTTGTGTGAATGTGATTACTCTCCCTTTATCTTGGAAGACAGTAGACAAAGTGCACCTGCATAAAATGCACAGGTTTATGGCTGACATCAACAGTTTCAACTTCAGAGTCATCCTTCTGCTGGCTGCGAAATAATGAACCAATATTTTTAAATCCTATTTTTTCCCCCCTATAGAACACTGCCAGAAAATCTCGAGTCGTATGATTGATATGATGTGATACTGATAATGGACAGCAATGATCAAGCAAATCATTACTTAAAAAACAAAAAACAAATAAACAACAAAAAGAAAAAAAAAAAAAGAATTGTAGCGTTATCCTGTGATAACACAAGTAAACCAAGACAAGTAGTTAAAGCCATTACAAATGAAAGCTTGTCGTCACGGGTGGTCCTCTGTATTGCAACAATTACATATATTATAGTGCTTATTTAGAATTGATATAAATACTTTTTAAAGGGCTTCATGTCATTGCAGTTATCATCTTCATTTAATTTCTAGAACATCTAAAAAGTGTCATCTAAAAATATTTTAAAAAAAAAAAAATACTGTCTGGGGAATGTCTCCAAAACTAGATCTGACCAGAAACTGATTTTGTCACACTGAAGCATAGGTTGCCACATCTAGCTTTAACCATGCACATTTTCCGCCATGTAATCATTTTGTCGCTGAATAGTTCTAAATGGCTGACTTGATTTCTGTACACTTTACTATGGGAGTGAAAACAAAAATAACCGACAACCGACAAACAAAGCCATTATGCATTTTGGAGCTGGGTAGGCTTAGCCTAAAATGTTCCCCCAGTGTACAACTAAGGCTTATTTCAACAATTTATTTAATTACATAAAAAGTTGAATTAACTGTTTGGACACAAACGTTCTGATGCTATCAATGGCTAACTCTGGTCATGCAAATTAGAATTTGAACATCTAAATAGTTAGGTCAGCGAAACACTGAAATGATTGGTGTTCCATACACCTGAGCCAGGCAATAATGGACAGCTGAGCAAGTCTGTTAGGGCTGTCTGAATACTCTGTTTGGTTCAATGTGAGCTGTAATAGCTATGTAGTCAGGTACATTTCTCTGAAAGTTATTTCTAAGGTATTTTGTGATGTAAAATATATATATATATATAATAATATACATTATGTCCCCCCCCCCCCTTTTAAATCAATGCAAGAGGAGAGGGGGATTTCAGTTTGAGTTTTACTCTCTAAATTATCGTATATCATAGGTGTAACGTGCAACTGTTAATACCAGTGTTATGTGAGGACATTGGGAAAGGGGAAGTCATCAGGAGTGGATAGCACCCCGGCAGAGCTGATTCTAGCCGAGGGAGAAGCAGTCATCACAGCTCTTACAACCATCTGTAACAAGATCTGGCAGACAGGGGAGTGGCCAACACCTTGGACCCAGTCACTGATCATCACCCTCCCCAAGAAAGCCAGCTTAAGGCAGTGTCAGAATTACCGTACAATCAGCCTCATAAGCCATCCCAGCAAACCAAAGATAAACAGATTGAAGTGGCAGGCAGAGAAGATCAACTGAGCAAATCTTCAACCTCAGGATACTATGCGAGAAGTACCAACAACATCAACAAGACCTCTACCACGTCTTTTGACCGAGTATGGCATGCAGCCCTATGGGCCACCTTGAGGGTGCAAAACATCAATGCCAACCTGATCGGAGAGACACAGAACCTCTACGACAGGGCCATCAGCGCAGTCTACTTTATAAACAACATAGGGCATTGGTTCAGTACCAGAGTAGGACTGAGACAAGGCTGTCTGCTCTCGCCAACACGCTTCAACATCTTCCTGGAGCGAATCATGACCGATACACTCGATAATCAATAAGGAACAGTCACCATAGGAGGCAGAGCAGTCACCAACTTAGGTTTTGCTGACGATATCGATGTTCTAGCAGGAAAAGAAAAGGAACTAGCTAACCTAGTGAACCACCTAGATAAAAGCTCCGGAGCCTATGGCATGCAGATCAGTGAAGAGAAGACCAAATTGATGACAAACAACACCAATGGCATCAGCACTGACATAAGATTGAATGGCCAGAGGCTAGAAACTGTGCACAGCTTCAAATACCTAAGAGCAATTGTAACAGATGAGGGATCTAGACTCGAACTAATCTCTAGAATTGCGCAGGCGACAGCAACACTGACAAAACTGAGATACATCTGGAGCGACCAGAAAATTGCACTCAGCTCGACGTTCATCTGTGGCGGCCCAACGGTCCACAAGAGTACGGGTTACGAGACAGGTGACAGATATATGAGGACAGCCAAAGATCAGAACAACAGACAAAACGTCTGTTCATTCAAAGAACAGTCAAATGAGAATCTCACATCAATTTATGTATAGTAAGCAAAATAATCTAATAATAATAATAATAATAATAAATTCTTGATGACAGCTCTTGCAGTCTAAGAAAAGCACTAACTCTACCCCGTACCCAAAGTAGATCTATATCTCTGTTAAATGAATGTATGTGAATTTATGGTGTACCAGCTCCATCCCTGGATCTACATCTTGATCTACATTCTGGTACAGGGACTTTCTTTTTTTTTTTTTTAAATAATCTTATCTTCCATGTTATCATCACATTATGCTTAATGATATAGTAGTACAGATCTAGGTCTAGATGTAATTATGTTTCCTAAATGATGGTCCAATCAATCCCAGCTGAATCTCTCTCTTCGTGGGCTAATAAGTTAATTGTAAGCACTGTATTTCCAACGTATTTAAAAGAGCACAGATTTTACCTCATCTTTCATTTGTTTTTACCTTGTTTGGATTGGACAGCCGGTCATACAACTGTGGTCACACTTCGTTATTGTTGTCAGGGCGTAGGTTACCAGAGTTACCCCAGGACGAGTAGGCCTGTGCATTTTAAGCCGAATTCGGTGAGAGTTACGGCCCTTAACTTGCGGTTCACGAATGTGAAAATGGTTTATTATAGATAAGGGGGGAAGGGGGGACGTCCTGAAATATGGATTTTGCCAAAAATGTGATTTTGCGCTTTTGTTTTCATTTAAAAGTTTTGCCTTTTCTGCGTGTAAAAATGGTATCAAAACGTCGATAGGTCCATTCTAACGTGTTTGACCAATGATCATTGAACGGTAAAGTTAGCATATTGTCAATCAGGATTTGGCTCCACCTGGGTGCTACATAAGGCCATTGATCATCGCGGTTTGATTATATATCGGCAAAGCGTGCAAAAAGCACTCGAATAATACCTCTTCTAGCAAAATCACGAGTTCCAGTGCCAGGAATGGACATTGGATGACCATTATAATATGGCGAGAAAATCTACTGATCATGCAAATTATCAGTGGAAGCGTTCTAAAATGACTTTCAGGGAAAAGTCGATGCAACAAACGACACAGAACTAATGGAAAGAGGGCTAGCGTGTAAATAAAGGCTGTTGCCGAACAAAGAACTCTTCATGTCAATTTTATGTTGAAAAAAAAAAACGCGTTTTTCTGAAAACCCGGTTTTTTTACAGTTTTTTATTTGTTTGTTGTTTGTTTTTTGTTTGTTATCCCCTTTTTTTTTCGAAACCGATTAAACCAAATTTGGTATACATCATTGTCACCATAAACCCCAGAAAAGACGTATGTGCGTTAAACTCGGTCAGTTTTAGTTAGAGAAAGATAGGTTTTTAGTCTGAAAAAAGGACGAAATTTGAATTTTTGCTATATGGCATTTTCAAAAATTTATAGGCAATTTCCTGTTGCATCGGCTGATATTATGTAACTTTTTGACAATGTATCAAACAATATGTTTACCTAGTTTTATCACGCTACGTTGAAGTTTGGCTGACTGGATAAATTTAAAATCAATCAATTTAGGGAAGCAAAAATCCAAGATGGCGGCGTTGCCATGGCAACCTTATGAAAAGGTCGATTTTTTTTTTTTTCTGTTTTCCTCTAATTAGAACATTCTGAATTCCATGAAAAAGTTCAAAATAACATATCTACAATCATAAAAAATCACCTCCAGGCAGCCCCCCCCCCTCTAAATCTGCAGTTTGTCGATAGAGAGAACAAGAGAGAAGGGAAGCAAATTAAACTTATTTACAGGTCTACTGAGGAAAAAAGATTGTTGTGAGCTTGTGACGTTTCTTATCCGATTTGAGAGATGTTTCCTACATTGGTTGATTGTGTATTAGGTGAGAAGACTAGACAGATAAAGGTCATTTTTAAGTACCTCTTGAAACATGCGTTGCTATAAATTATTCTGAGTCAGTCTTTTAAAGTAAAAATATGATTTGAACACTATGTTTCACTCAGTCTCCAGCTAGTTTTTCTATTTTTTTCCTTCTTTCTTGCTACCTTTCTTTCTGTTCTTTTTCTTGCTTTTTTATTTAAGTATACGCATTTGTGTACAGAATATACAAACATGTAAGGTTTTTCTTGTATGTGAGTACATTGGTGACCACAGAAAACCTGTCACTCTTTACCGTTGTTTACTGATGGATTCACCGTGTTCACGCTCAACCATGGCCTAATAATTTCTATAGAATTTAAAGCTAATAATTTATGTTGTTGTTGTAATTGACTATCTCAATATAGACCTGATGTGGGTCAAAGAACGGAGATAATTATTATCTATTTAACATCATCGTTGTGATATGGAAACTGTTAGCAGTATCTGTTTGACTTTTGTTTGCACATACAAAGATATGTTTAAGCATATTATTGTTATTATGTGTACGCCATATTTTCTTGTTTAAATTTGTAAAGCAGGGAATGAAAGCCTAGAAAGTAACTGACTACAAAATTCAGAATTCTACAAACAACAGAATGGAATAGATTTTTTTTTTCCTTATCATAAAAAGGGTGTATCTAACATTTGGTCTTAGAGTAATAAACCACGGGTACGATGAATAGAAAGGTAGTGACCACTGTGCCGGGAAAGCGACCGATGAGGTCCATCACGTAGGCTTTTACCCTCATAGTCATGGTATCTGTCGGCTCGATACGCAGCACACATGATGTCCAGTAAAGAATAGTGTAAGCTATCTTGTATGTATGTATGTATGTATGTATGTATGTATATATGTATGTATGTATGTATGTATGTATGTATGTATCTATGTATGTATGTATGTATGTATGTACATATGTATGTATGTATGTGTGTATGTATGTATGTATGTATGTATGTATGTATGTATGTATGTATGCATGTATGTATGTATGTATGTATGTATGTAT
>JBCAUA010106012.1:0-10137 GCA_038406235.1 Peronia verruculata
GTAGCTTATGTAGCTTATGTCTTATAATTGGATGATGATAACTATAGCTGGTGTCAGCCAGGCCTAAATAATAAAATTAATAACACTGCCCTTAATCAGGAAGTCATGTAAAAGAAAGAAAGAAAGAAAGAAAGAAAGAAAGAAGAAAGAAAGAAAGAAAGAAAAGAAAGAAAGAAAGAAAGTGTAAGTGCATAAACATCACTTCTTTCGCGTGGCAATAGACATTATTGTCTAGGACATAACAGCAGAAAGGATGACATCGGGAGAGAAAAGTTTTAACAGGAAAAGTAACAGACAAAAGCCAGGCTGAGCGGACAAAGGATAACTCTCAATGGGAGATCATTGTAGCCAGCTCTATTATTTTGCTTTGCCAGACACAAGGGGGATTGAACAAGCGGTGTAAAGAAGAAAAATATATCAGCTCCGTTTCCCCTTGGCTTAAGACATACGTCATATAAAAATAATAATAAAATAATAATAAATCTAAGAAATGTATGGTAGAAAGAAAATATTTTCTTGTTATTGTCACAATTTTATTCATTATTTTGTGATCAGTCTTTCGAATGACATGAAATTATGCAAATGATTTTTTTATTTCTTTTCAACACTGCTTGTTCAGCACTTGTTGAGCCTGGCGAAGTCGTAAAAGGTCTGGCTGGTCATAGTAAACTCTCATTATTAACACCAGATTTATTGGACAACGTGGGAGAAATTCAATAGCGTGGCCTTCTTGAGAACCATAGTACAAAGAGAAAGTTAATGGACAAGCGTGATGTTGATTTCTGTCACTGACAGTGCTTGAAACAGAATGTTGAAAAAAGCACTTTGCTCGCACAAAAAGGCATATTATCTGTTATCATCCTTTTAAAGATTACATACATACATTTAATAATAATAACAATAGTAATAAAAATAATAATGATAATAATCATACACGTGGCTGTAGAGGGCAAAGGTTAAACAGAATCTTGGCATCTGTTCGATGATATCAGAGAAGCCAGAGTATGACATCAGAGTTCATGCAAGGCTGTTGGCTGCAGTTTGTCCACAGAGAATGATGGTTCTGTCTCCACTTTTAGACTGAATGGAGTTTAACAATACATATCATCGCCTTAATTTTCAATTGTTCTGTCCCCTCCTTTTGTAATTTTGAGAAATCGTGGGTAAAAGTGTTCATTCTACATATAATATAGAGGATCCACAATAAACTTTTAACGTAGTCATTAACTGTGGCTTGTATATTCCAGGTGCATCCTCAATTTAAATTAGGGAACACGGTATATGTTGAGAATAATCTATCAAAACCACCTAACTCTGAGTTTCTAGAAAATGGAACTAGAACACTTGTGAACTAAGGTAGTGATAGTTCTACATATCTGCTTTAATGTGAGTCAAAATATCAAGGTGATCTTATAGCTTACGTGTAAACTCCAAGTATGAATATAAAAAATAAAGAATCAAAGGGACGGAAAATATGAGCAGAGAAAACTACAATCCTTAGTTTCTCAATAGAAGGAGGATGGAGGGGATTTCGAATCACAGACACACACACAAAAAAAGCAGGATCATCTCAACTTTAAGTGCACGCCTAATTTTCGCCAGAAAAATAACTTTTGTCAGTAGAAATTTGAAAATTGAAGTGAGTGAGTGAGCCAACTCCTTTGATTCCACTTTTTAACTGCCAAAAATTCTTTAACTTGCGTATCGTCCACATGGGACCTCCGAAATACATTTGCATATGCCACTGGGCTTCTCTACCCAAGTAAGGACCGTTGAATAGCTTTAAAAAAAGTGAAATTAGGTTTTAATCTTTTCCACTCCTTCGACAGGATTCGAACCCGTGACCTAAGTATTCTCATTGAAGCAAACGCCTAACCCCTCGGCTATGGCGCTCTTTGCACATACAATACAAATTCATACATTCATAAATTACAAATACATAATTACGAGCTAAATTATACTAAAAAATAAAATGCCTCAACCTCAATCACTGAGAGTAGTGAGAGTGGACCTTAATGGTCTGAACATTTACTGTGAGCAACATTAACGCCTGGTTTCTCTCACCCACCTCCCTCCCTTTCTCTCCAGGTCATTTCAGACCACAGACATGACAAGATTCTCCTCACTATGAGTTACCGTGTGTGGCGCACAGAGAGAGAGAGAGAGAGAGAGAGAGAGAGAGAGAGAGAGAGAGAGAGGGATGATAGGGGAGAGGGAGACAAGTCAGGGTCAGCGCGTGCTTGACCTTTCTGCGCACGCGCAATGCACTTTTCAGCGTACATGCTTCAGTTGACATAAAATAAGTAAAAGCTCTGTACATGGAGACGGGACCAACCCTCCTGCCCCTCCCCCACTCCCCTCCGCGTGCCCGCCCCTCTTCTTTACATATTCATACCCAGATGCAGATGTTAGAGTCAGTCAGTGAACCGTCCGCCCTCAAGAACATGGCCACAACTGGTGTGGTTTCAATTTGTCGACAAGTGACCCACGACTATGACCTTGTGTGGGAGTCGATGGGGTAGGGCTCAGCGGTCTAGTAGAAAAAATCATTGAGAAGAAGAAGATTTTTTGTTTTCCTTTCAGATGCTTGTATAATTATGCGAACATGCCTAGAAATGAAGGATCATTCCACAGAGAAACCTCTGTAGGCAGTGTAAGCTTTTTTGTATGTGTGGTGTCAATATGTCATAGACAAGTCAAAAATACATAAATTGATGAAAAATAAATAAATAAATGATAATAATAAATAAGTAAATAAATAAATAAATAGTAAATAATAAATAAAGAATAAATAAGTAAAGAATAAATAAATAAATAAATAAATAAATAAATAAATAATAAATAAATAAATAAATAAAATAAATAAATAAATAATAAATGAAAATCGCCACTGAAACGGCGAAACTCTCAGGTATATGACTCTCATGGTCACAATATTCAGTTATAATTAGCTATTTTAGGCAAAATCACATGACTTAGGGAACATCGCTCATATGCGGCTTTGTTAATATGATGTGACAGGTCTGAGAGCTCATCAATCGTCCAGATTTGTCTGCCATGCGCAGAGCAAGTAAACAAAGCCACATGTGAGCGATGTTCACCAGGTCAAGTGATTTTGATTAAAATACCTCATTCGTTTTTACTCTTCTAATTAAACAGTGTAAAATGTAACACATAAAATGTATTTGGATTGGCATCCTTCAGTCATCGAAGACTATGGAGTTGCGCTCTGGACGTTTTTTTCGGGTACAGCGTCTGGTGTGACTGGCCAGTCCGATGCGGAAGTGGCAATCTCTGTAGCAGAAGTCACAGATGAAGTCTGACGCTGGTCTGTCGGCCTGGACTGCAGGTTTTCTTACCATCCTCTTTGTCTGGTGCTTCTTATCAAGTGTCTCTTCAAACCAGGAGAAACCTTTCTGCACAGTCTGTCTCCAGGCTGACCTGTCGAATGTATTTATCAGTTTTATTTTTACTCATAAAAATACAAGGTGTACGATTAACACTTACGATACATCCTTTGTATATATTTTTCTTATCACAAACATCTATGCAATAAAATTCCATTTGTTACTGCATGTCATGTATTGGACATTTTCACAATGACTAAACAAATAGATTTGTTTCGACCAAGCGAACGGCTGGAAATTCCCATCTAATGTTAATAGGAGTGCACAAACACTGCAAACTGTTCACTACCACTGACACAGAAAAACATATAAAAATGTTGCCACGGACTCTAAGCAGACCAAAATAGCAACGCCTCCATGGCCATGACGTCCAATATTGACACACAATACACAGGGTGTTTTGTTAAGGCGACGTCATGAGTCCGCACTCCAGTATAATATATAAGCTCCTTGACTCCAACAGAGAAATCAGGGGATAAATGTGATGAAGGTAGTGTGATATCGATGTTTTTATACTGCAGAAACTGACATAATATTCCTATCTCAATAAAAAAAAAAAAAAGTATGGCTCTTGTGGTCAGATGGTAAGTTCATATATCAGGATGTAGTGAAATAGATGTTATAATGTTATATAGATTTTATATATCTGCAGGAGGAATGGACTAGAGAAACAGATGCTGTGTGAAAAGATCCAGGGGAAGAGAAGCAACGGACGGCCATGGATGAAATATATTGACAGCCTTTGATAGATACGCCACCAAGAATGAAATGAGCAATACCGAGATGATAAGGAGAACTGACAACAGAAGGGTCTGGCAAGCTATAATCATGGATGTCTGCTCCAGACCCGACACCTAAAGATGAAGAATATAGATTTATGAGTTAAAATGTTCATTTTTGCAACTTTTTTTCTCTTGATTTTATCAGATGTTCAAGCCATCCAATGTTACTTCAATTTATTATTTTCTGATCGCGGACAGTTTAGCTCCAAAATGTTTGTTTTCCTTAAGCCTTTCGATCCTAAGACAGTAGGATTATCTCGGCTTTTCAGAAGTTATCAGTTTTTGCTGAAAACTGTTGTGGGTAGAAATTTGTAATTTGGAAATTTTGCCCGGGACAGCGGCACTCAGGCTCACTCTTCCATCGATTTTGAACTGCCAAGGGTTTTTAAACGTGCGTACGTACACACGGGACCTCCGAAATATATTTGCCCTTATCCGAGAAGGCTAGACGTCGGGCTTCCCTACCCACTGGAAGCCAGGGGACCGTTGAGTCACTGAAAAGAAATGCGGGTGTTCGATCTTCGTGTTCTGTCATCCCCCGATGCAGAACCCGCGAATCGATCCCGACCGCTCCATGAGCAGACGCCATACCGATTGAGCCACTGCATCCCCCGTTAAATTCTCAGTTTTGAATGAATTGTATAATATTATTCAGAACTGATATCTGTCATGCCTTTTAAGACTTGTTTGAATTCAACAGATAAAACGCATTATTGATTTTAATGAACTGTTGTGTTTTTTTCATAGAATTTAAATTTGCCATTGAGAAAACTGTGTTCAAGGATTATATTTTTCATTTGACATATATTTATTTCACGTGTGTTTTCCGAGCTTCACAGAATGGGATATGGTTTCGCAGATTATCTGCCCCTTCCAAAAAGAGGGATTTGTGTAAGGGGAAAGAATTTTGATCAGACGTTTACTTCCCTTTGCCAGACAAAAGATGTGTTGAGCACGTTTTTACTGCTTGCCATTCGAAAGACTGATAGCCAAAATATTTAATAAAATTATAACAATACGAAGAAAACTTTCACTTTACATCATAATGTTATTGGAATTTTTCATGGCGTATGTTTCCAGCAAAGGGCGCAAAGATTATTTTTTCCCCCTCCTCTTTACACTACTTGTTCAATCCCTCTTTTGTCTAGTAAAGGAAAGAAATAGGACTGAGCACAGCGATCTTCCATTAATATCATCCAAGAGACCACTCTACAGCTGATGCAGACATGGATGTTTTGATTGTTGAATGTCGCCTGACTGTATGGAGGCTAGAGATAAGTTCAAAAGGTTACTGTAAATGGCATGTGAAAGTGTAGTGGCTTTTCCTGCACCAGACAGTGTTTTGATTATATTGGTGGCTGAGCGTGTACAAAAATATGGCTGTAAACTCATGGCACTTAGTATGGAGATGTGGAATTTATAGCCCTTGACGGCAGGAAGAAGAGGGAAATCGATGGATGTATGGACGGACGGACGGATAGATAGATAGATAGATAGATAGATAGATAGATAGATAGATAGATAGATGGATAGATAGATGGATGGATAGATGGATGGATGAATGGGTAGATAGATAGATAGATAGATAGATAGATAGATAGATAGACAGAAAGACAGACAGACAGACCAAATCTGGCATGTTGCAACGATTCTGGAGTTTTGTAAGGCCTAAATATGCACATTCTCAAATTTATATGAAAATGGACGGATGGCACTTGTTAAACAAAGTATAGTGTTTCAAAGAAAATGTATAGAAGTGATTTTTTTTTTCTTATTCTGCTCAATGGATGTTTGAAACATCAGGAGCTCTGCACTCAGCTACAGGAAATCACTTGGCTGTCGGATAAAAAGGGTTCACATTATGGCTACAATTACACCAGAGATAAAAATCAGAATTTGTTCGCTTTCAACCTATTGTTCTTGCAGGATACCGAACGTAACGGATCGATAGTGGCCTTATTCTTGTTGTGAGACCGATTTGTCTGTAATGAATAACTTCACAAAAAATAAGAGCTAAAAGGTGTTTTAGATTTG
This sequence comes from Peronia verruculata, assembly GCA_038406235.1. Lineage (NCBI taxonomy): Eukaryota > Metazoa > Mollusca > Gastropoda > Systellommatophora > Onchidiidae > Peronia > Peronia verruculata. The sequence continues at coordinate 6,224 of JBCAUA010106012.1, forward strand.
ATTTTTTTTCCCGATCAGGAATGATGTTTTGCTGATCCACAGGCAAACAAAAGTATCTATCTTATTATGAGCTAGTATGCTAATCTCGAGGAAAAGCACATTTTTGAAGTCTGATATTCCGTTTTCGTTCATATTATATCTTTACATGATAGGTCATAACATCTAAGCTCAATGTGACACAGATAGATAGATTGTGTCAGTATTTCTTTTCAACAAAGGTTTTGTTGTTGGCATCCTTTCTTCTCGAAAGGTCATAGAGTCTCGATTCGTAGGGTCTTTGCTTCGGGTCTTATGAAATTATTCTTTAACTCCCTTTATCCCAGTCTGTGGGGCAAATGTCTCTTCAAGGTGGGGAAGATCTCCCTGCACAGCCCGTCTCAAGACAGGTAGTCATCATAGGCTGTGGTTTTTTCTATTGTCTGAGATTGAAAGATGTTTGTTTGTGGGTTTTTTTTTTTTTACATGCCAAGGAGAAGAGAGGAAAGAGAGGCGGACAGAAGACAGGAGCAAGGAGAGAGAGAGAAGAGATGTCACCTCTGGAACGCCGAGAATGACATTCCACTGGAGACGCCCCATCTATGACCGGCTTTCATCGCCTGCTGGTGGCTTGGCTTGGCTTGGCTTTTGGATTTCGGTTCCTTTCGGCTTACCCAGCAGAGCGTTGTCACGTCGGGAAACCCGTCAAGGGTGTTTTGCCTGCCCGTTTGCAGATTGGACTTTGTATGTTAGACTGGAGATGGGAGCAAAGAACCTACTTGTATACCCCATGTTCTCATGGTGGTGGTTGGGGTGTGTGTGTGTGGGGGGGGGGATCTATGAGCCAGAGTTTATGAATAACGGATTATGAATGGTGGATTATGAGAGAAACATTTGAGCATCTCCCTGTGAGCAAGGGGTAATGAGCAAAGGTTTATGAGTAAAGGGTTTGTGGGACGGGATTGAGCATGGGTCTATGAAAAAAGGGGTTTATGAGTAAGCTGTTCTGTGCAAGAGGTTATGAGCATCAGATTATGAAATACGCTCTACTATGAGCAAGGAGTTTGAGCAAGATGTTATGGCCAACGGGTTTATGATCTGGCGAGAACAACTAACTTCCATCTCGTAAATGGCCAATTTCAGGCAGCAGTAACACTTGCAATGTTCTTAGATAATATATAAACATTCACTTAGACTCTCAGAACTCATCTTCAGAGGAGTACAACAAAATGGTTAGATACAAATAATACTAAGTCTACCCTCCCACGGTTTGATATAAACTGTAAAAGTTATTACATGTCTTCCTTTCCACGGTGAAGACCAAGGACCAAACACTTCCATTCAGCCAGATCTTGAGAAAATACATGTAGTATTATTAGCGAGCTAGCTATTTAAACCAGCTCGACTACTTCTTTTTGTTAGACATTAAAAGTTGTTCAAAAGACACAGTATAGAGAAAGGCAAATTCGCTGGTGAATTCTGTTTGTGTCTACTCGTTACTATTAATACTTCTAATAATAGATGGCATTCATAAAGCCCTTTTATCCGTAAATATAGAGCCTAAACGCTTCCCAATCTGTCATTACACCGACAGACTCAGTGTAGATACTCACAGACATTGGAAGCTTTCTGGTTACGAGGCCGCTGCTTTTTATTAATTAAAAACAAAATATATACTGTCTGTCCAGCCAGGTACCAATTTTAACCTGGGTCTAGTCAGGAAATGTGTTTGAATTGTCTTTCTTGGCGTATTAACATGTGTAACAATGTCCAATTCCGCACTAATTAAATTTCTTCTCTCTGTTGTACATCTGGAGATCTTTCGCAGAAACTTTGATTTATCCAATATTTATTAAATAAACAATACCTTCAAGAGTGCAGGACAACATCACGTTTGTACTTTACAGTGTAACAACATATACATCAATAACGCGGAAGATGATAAACTGAGGAATCTGGTTTGGTGGGTGACCCAGATTTAATCTGCACAGGTGACGTTAAATTTCCGCCATGAGACTAGGTCAGGCAGGAAGCTTAACTTGATTCTAGTGCAATGAATGCACTCTTTAGCCCAATATTATTTTGTTGTCATTGTTTTTTACAACGCTGTGTTAGTTTTCTTAAATTTATGTTTGCTCTTCCTTGGCTACTTTTTTTATTCCTTTTCCTCTTCCTTTTCTTTCTTTGGGCTCTCATTAAATATGTCCATTTTGTTGTTCTTGTTGTTGTGATAGTGTGTTTGCTAGTGCATTTTTATTCGTCCTCTTCACTCCTGTTCTTTTTTCTCTTCTTCCTCATTTTCCTTCCCCACTTCCGTCTTTCGTTCTTCCCTTGTTTCTTTCGCTCTATCTACTATCTGTCTTTCCTTCTCCTTTTTTGTTTCTTTTTCCCATTTCTCTTCGGTCTTTTTCGTTATCATCATCATCATCATCATCATCAGCATTTTATAAAAATATAATAGAACTGTCAGACCGGCAACTAGCAAAACAATTCGAGAAAAACAAATAACACAGAAATCTATAACTTGATTGTGATGGTCTCTGCCAAATTTTCCATTCAACTTGACTCTTCTTCAGGGCAATAATAAAAACATATATAAAAAAAACATATATCGCCGTCATCATCATAATGTGCTTCAAAATTTGGAGTTAGACTGCTTTAAAAAAAAAAAAAAAAGCTATCGCCAAGGCAATAAACATAGAAACAATTATTAAATAGACAGATAAATAAAGAAAGAAGCCAGACATCTTAATATATTTCCTTCAGTGAGCCCTCCCCCCTCTCCAGCTACTCGCCTTTTCCACATCAGAATTACGTTTTTGTCGTGTTTATTTGAGCGAGACTGACACAAGCACTTTACCACCTTCACCGTATTCTCTGTCTCACATTATTTTTCTTGTGAAGTTTAGTATAAACCGTACAATGGAAAGTCTGGCAAATAAAGCGATAGAGAGGCGAGAACGGAACGAGAGAGAAAGGACGGGAGAAAGTGCAGGGTCCCGTAATAAACGGTGCATTGGTGTAAACCTAAAAAATAATGTGTTATTTCCCCTTTTTTGGTAAGGAAGCTCTTTTCGATCATTGCACACTGGAGCAACAGGTGATCGTATGAAATGGTTAGAAATGGATCCGAGCTTATTTATTTTTTTATTTTGCATTCTCTGAATCTAAATAGTATTATTGAACTATAAATACATGTATAATGTATGTATTTATAAATACATAAATCATATTTGTATTTATAGTCCAGCAATATATTGCTTTGAACAAACAGTGAGTTTGAAATTTGTCACATTAAAATGCTATCGCAACACTCATGTAACTTGATCATATCTTAACAGTGCCTTGATTCACAATCTTAAGTAAAGTCTTGAACATTAAATTTAGTTTTCACGATTACATCAATTTGTTTAATTAACTGGCGGGGTTTCATATTAGAATTAACTAATTCAACTGCTAAATAATACAAAATCTATATTGTAACACTGCAAGAAAAGCCACAATAGGCTTATGGACTCAAATACTGCTGAATGGATTTATGTTGCACAATATGAATCTGTGTTAAAATTCTACGCACATAAAACTATAAGGTCCAATACGTTTGTCTGTTTATTTGTTTGTTTGTTTGTTTTTTTTTTCGTGTTTGTTTGCTTCGACACACACTGTCTTCCTCTTCTTTTAAATTTCAGTCCCATACACCTGATGTTCTTTGTTTCTTTGCTTTTTTTTTTCTTTTTTGTTTTGTTTTATTTTAATTTTGGTCTGCTTTTTTATATTACCAGCTTTTCCGTTATTTCAGCTCATGTTTTCTTTTTTCGTTAATTGTCCTGTCTTTTTCTTGAGTGGAAAGGGGGGGGGGGGGAGGGGAATGTTGTCCTTTTATATTTGACTTTTCTTCTTCCTTGTTCAGACCTGAGATTTTTTTTTTTTTGGGGGGG
>JBCAUA010106022.1:0-10136 GCA_038406235.1 Peronia verruculata
CATGGAACCATGGCGGGGGAAAACCATCCCTTCCTCATGTAATCCAGCGGCCGTCACTGGCTGTGACCCTCGGACCAGATCTAGTATATGTTAAAGCAGGTAGGAGAGGCAGGAATCATACGTCAGTCCTCAGCCGTGCCCTCTAGGGGGAAGTCCTGTACGGCAACCTGCCCGCTTGTGATAGTCTTTTATTTTACTTTCCACCTGAGCCCGCATGTGCAAACATGAACAGACATGATCAGGCAGGGGCTAACCCCAGAATAAGACCTGATAATACGCCGAGTACACGAAGAAATGAATGTGTGTGTGCCTGCGCCATAAAGAATCAGACGTAGAGGCGGAAAGCCACTTCGTCACTCGTCGACCTTCCTATAGGGCATAGGCCTTATTATATCTATTAAACTTTTTAAATTTTCTTTTCTTTTCTAGTACCACGCTCTAGAGTTGGGAATGGCGGACTAAAATTAAACAATTTTAAAGGCCAAGAGCCCAGCTTTTATTATTTGGACTATATTTTACTTTTTGGTATTGTAAGTAAGAGGACGCTTGGGTTTTGCCAGCCAACAAGAAGAAAGAACGGCCTGCAACGGGCACCAGCCAACGAAGACCAGCCGACGAGGAATACACACCAAACACAACATGAAGAGACTGCCAACTTTGACACAGCCTGACATGATCCAATAAGGCCGAGATAACCAAATAAAGGTTGAAAGGCCCAATTCAAAAACTGGGCTGGATATAATTAATATAACACCATATATTTTAACTCCCATCTAAGTGCGATACTGAAAGGCTATTTAACTTTAACCAAAGGGAGAGAATTAAGACTGCCAATATAATATATTGTTCAATAATTATGTCAGGAAAAACAAATAATAAACAAACGAAAGAAAGAAAGCACACAAAAGTTGAAATAATTACCTGCCAAATGACGTTTCATGCTGTGAATCCAAGTTGCAAAATCTATGTTATAAAAATTGCAAGAAAACTCACAATGGGCTTATAGACTCAAAAAACTGCTGAATGGATCCATACGAAATTTGACAATCAACATTGTTGCATAAGGATCTGTGTTTCTATGTAAGCTTACATAAACCCTAAAAAAGTTTGTCTTTGACGTTATTCTAAAAATGCGATAATAAGTTGAATAATAATCTCGCAAGACTGCTTGATCCAAACTGCACGTTCGATGGTATGACGGGTTCAAAAACACGTCTTCTTTGAGTAACATGCAGTGTAAGAAACTAAAATTTCAACATCAAGTGCGCACGCTTAGCCATACACTTTTTTTTTTTTAAAACCTTTCAGTCCTAAGACAGTAGGATTATCTCGGCTTTTAGAATTATCCAATTGTTACAGAGAAATTGTGTGGGTAAAAATCTGGAATTTGGAAATGTTGCCCGGGCAGCGGCACTCAGCCTACTCTTTCATCGATTTTGAACTGCCATGGGTTCTTTAACGTGCGTAACGTACGCATGGGACCTTCCAAATACATTCGCCCTTATCGAGAGGTCTAAATGTCGGGCTTCCTACCCACAAAAAGCCAGGGGATCATTGAGTCACTGAAAAAAAAAAATGCGGGACTATATTTAAACACTCTCCCACGGAGATCGTGTGTTCTCTTCTAGTTCAACATAAGATTGTCTTATGAATACATTGTTTTAGTACAGAAGACACAGTGTTTTTGTAAAGTAAAACTCCTCATGACAAAATGAATGAGCATTTGTTAGTTTTTGGCTTTAGATGTTAAAACGGTTGAGATCGAGATGGATTATCTGTTAATTCTTTGTGGACCTACACTGGAGGTAATGTTTCACAACGACTTCCAGTTTCTCCTGCTCTTCCAGATTAGCGACAGAGGGTGATATGAAATTATTGATTACACTCTCATGCTCAGGGCTTAGTTGCTTCAGCTATAAAGTAAAGATTTTTTTTTTTTTTTAGGTACGGAAAATTGCAGAAAACGGAACGCTTTCGTATTTCTGAAGGAAACAACATTTGTAGTAGCCTATTTTTCCTCTTACTTCTTCTTTATTTTTTTTTTTTTTTTTGTATGTGGTTGTTGTGGTTATTGTTGTTCTTTTTTGTTATTGCTGTTGTTACTGTTGTTGTTTTTAACGCAGTGATAACAAAACTATAACGGAAATAGTAATAAAAGGCAAACATCGGATTTCCATAGCAAATATGCCACACTGTCGTATTTATCTCTACAAACTGATTGAGAAAAAAGGGGGAAAAAAAAGAAAGAAAGAAAAAACAAAGTTGTGTCCGCAATCTTGCCTTTGCAGGGAAAGAATAGAGTTTAATAATATGAATATATTATTGTGTTCCATATTTTAGACTCAGGCTAACAGTCACTCACTGGTATCTTGTTTTGGGGTGAAAGTTCACTCTACCGAGTATCACTGTCTGATAATGCTGCAAAGATGCGGCATAAAATGCTCTATAGGTTGAAATAGGATTGTTGAAGCCTAGGCTTCCCTATACCAGGTTGAACACCCGCGGTAGCATTGAAGACTGACTGTTTACATCACCAGATTTAAAACGCCGTTTAAAAAAAATCAGTAACAAGGGGCCAAATTGTTGGCCTCAACTAAATTTTATTCATACAAATCATAACTTGGCAAAAATGAGACACAAATTAATTTAAACAGATCAATGACACGAAAACATTCATCACATTCAAATATGAGAAATATTTCAGACATTTATAATAATAGCCAAATAACGAAAAGACCGCCAAATCTGTGAGCACCATACATGCAGAGTTCAACAAGGGCCACACGATCTGAGTTTCGCTCACCGAAGTTTCGTCGTCTCAGAATGAAAGTGTCCAAACTATGTTGTTTGCAGTTAAAACAGTTTAATTCTAGGGCCATGATTTGTTGCAAGCCTTCAAATGAATCCGGTTACCTGGCCTGTTTATAGGGACTCCTAGGTTTAAGCCCTTCTCGGTATTTTCAGATGAAAACAGCTCTGTTCTTAGCTACGGTTCTCCTTGTGGGTGTGCTGGCCCATGCCGCCCCTGATATGCGGGATGCCTACCAGGGCTGCCTGCAGGCCTGTTATACTGGATGTGACATTGGCACGGCAATAACACTCGGTGCAGCGTCTCAAAAATGCAAAGACAGTTGTCCCGGCAGCTGCAAATGGACCAAAGGCTGGTAGGTAGTCTGGAAAGTCAATGCATTTCTGCAGTTTGAAATATTGGGCAACTTTGATTGACAAATCAACATTGATTGACCATTTAAAGTAAAACAAACCTCCCTACACAAGTCAAGAATGTTCAGGTCCTGATATGTGAAAATTAATACATATATCAGAGTTATAATGTAATATATATACAGGTAATTAAAAGTAGAAACCTCGAAACCATTATCAACTGATCTTCAGAACAATTTCTCAGAACATTATCACTATGGAAACAACAATACTAAAATCTGTGGAAAATAGCCCATGGGACAGCCTCATAAAAAATAAAGAGAAGCACGAGATAGTCTTAGGGAATAACCCACGAGATAGTCTCCGATAAAGAAACCCACAATAATTATGTCCTCCTGATAAAGAACCAACAAAATATCCTCAGGTAGGGAAACCGAAGAGATGGCATCACAAATAAAAAAGATAACGAAACAGAAAAAGCAAAAAAATACAAAAAAAAAAAAAAAACACACACACAGGTAGAGGAAGCAATGAAATACCTTCGGATAAGGACGTTGACAAGAGAAGATGGCAAGGAAATGGATCTAAGGCATTTTGTAAAACAAAGAAAAAAAGATCACCTGGCAAGGTCTTAATGTGGAAACCTGTGGAAAGGTGTTAAACGTTAGGCACATATCACACAGAAAAAAAAAAAAAAGATGAGACAAGATTAGATGGAAAAAAAGATAAACCACTAACTCTCCACCCCATTATAAACTGCAGAGTTTCTCCAACATGTGCTTTCTAGGCGTGGGTTCTTCGAAATATATACGCCCTTATCCGAGAAGACTAAACGAAGGACTCCTTTACCAAATCTCTCTACCCTTCCCTTCCTCACCCCCCCCCCCCCTCACCGTCCCGTTTCTTCTCTTTATATATATATATATACAAAGAATAACCTGTTTGCATAATCATTACTATTTTTCCAGCCTGACCATATCATCATTTTATACTTCTATATCTCAGTTATTATGTAATATTTGAACGTTCTGCATTTTTTTCATGATAAACACTAAATTTTTGCTTTTCGTATTATTTCCCAGATTGCGGTGTCTCAATGCTACCAAATGTCAAACAGGGACAGAAGTAAACCATCCATAAACCGATGTACTGCAATAGTTGTTCTGTTATTATAGTCATGTCGGTTATTGAATGTGTGGCCAGTGCTTTGGTTGTTGTTATCATTCCTATTCTCTGTTCTTCCAGTTTGTACTCTACTCTTATTGTTTGTTATTGTAGATACCATTATTCCCATATGTTGTTGTTGGTGGTGGTGGGGTTGCTATTGTTGTTGTTGTTGTTGTCGTCGCCGTCGTCGTCCTGTTTGCTGCTGCCTTGGCTATCTGTGGTTTCCTCCTGTGCCAGCTGACATTCGGGTTCTAGTCGGCAATAGCTGACAGCTCATTTGTGTTTGGTTGTTACCGTCCACTAGTAGGAGATGAGCAATAAGAAGAGATGGATGGCCTGACAACAATCAGGAATGGACAATGAAAACAGTAATGTTGTGGAGAGCCAGGTCTTAGTTGAATGGACCAAACTAATAGACAACTTGTCAGACGACGATTTAATGACTCTAGATGAAGTTAGAGATGAGACAAAGAAGAAGACCAGCACTAGAGAGGCAAAAAAACAACAACAACAACAACAAAAATAACAACCACAAACTCCCAAATCTGTGTTCGTTTTTACATACTTGAAGGAACTATAGCTTAAACTTTAAACCTCAGACACCGCCAGTGGTTCTAATATTCCATGAGAATTATTAATTTACATAGCAGCTGTTGCTAATATTCTATATATATGAAAGTGAATCGGTAGGGAAGGTGGCGTACTACGTCATCATTTTTGCACACTATCTGTAATTAGATCTAAACCGCGATCCTACATGTTAGCGTTAGGGAGGACCGTCACCTGCTCGTCCGACCTACATGTTAGCGTTAGGGTACACCGTCACTCGCTCGTCGGACCTACATGTTAGGTTTAGGGTGGACTTGCGCTCCTCGAGGGTCCCAGCAGGTTAAGCCAGAGGGGTTGTTCTAGGTCTCGACGACAACCGAGAAGGGAAAGAAAAATGAACAGTGCGTCGCCCGGGGTCCACCTATCATCTGCCAATGTCTATAGGACAAATAGAAAAGTACATGTAGATTCGTGGGAGGCTGGAGGAGAGGTTATTGTGTTCATTGTTTGCGTATCGAGTTTCCTCTTGTCGGCGGGGCCACCATGGATCTGTGGTTTCGCGGTTGTTTCATGGTAAAAACAACACATCGGTGAGGTTGTGGTTGGGAAACCGGACCTCTAGCCTTCTCGGATAGGGCGAATAATATATTTCGGAGATTTCGTGTGTACCTTGCGCACGTTAAAAAAAACCTTGGCAACTCAAGAGTAGGCGGGGTGCCGCTGTCCCGGCAAAATTTCCAAATTACAAATTTCTGTCCACAAAACTTCTCAGCAAAAACAGGCGGCCACCGAAGCCGAAGCCGAGATAATTCTACTGTCTTAGGATTGAAAGGCTTAAGAAGAACAACAGCATTCCTCTTGTCTGAGTTGAAGGGATTAAGTGAGGGGAGACTGGGATATTTCGTTCAATTAAGGCTTTCAACCACCTGGAGGCGATTATCTCGACTGTGAGTAGTGTGAGACTGAGATGGCCGGTCTGTAGTCGGTACTTTTGCGCATGGGATTTATGTGTCTTCTTTTGATTCTATCACCTTTGCTGTGTCAATGAACCAATTTTTTTTTTTTTTTTAGCCAGCTAGGTTATTTCCCTTTGCCAAGTACAAGAGGTGTAGTAGGACAAGCATTGCAAAGAAGGAAAAAATTGTTTTTTCTCTTGTTATTTGAAACATACGGTGCAAAAAATTATCACAACAGGAAAAAAAAACATATTCTCCATATGGTCAATTTTTCTGAATTTTCGGTTAATTATATTTCACATAACCAGCGAAAAAGTGATATTTTCCTTCTTTACAATGCTTGTGTTATACCTCTTGTACTGGGCAAGGGGAAGTAATTTCGCTGACGGCCAAAATACATGTAGCTCATTTGATGAAGCGTAAGCATTGATACATGAAGTTGATTTGAATTTAAATGAGGATTTCTTCATCAAATGTCAAGTAGACTTCGCATTGACGAAGGAATCTGCTACCGCTACCTCCTTTCCCACAATGCCACTATGGCTCATTGTCAAATAAGGGACGAATCCATGCTTTTTGCTAGGTAGACTTTGACTGCATTTTAATGTACAAAGTCGGACATAAGATGTTCCATCGTATTCCCATGTTTTCATTAGGGGTTGCAGTGGTCGTCTCCTCCTCGTCACAAAACTTACGTCGTAAACTTCACTGTTTCGAATTTCGGATTCTACCATCGGGGAAGGATTCCAAGACTAGAACCTGCATTTCTCGATGACTCAAGCGCTCCCGTTAGCTTCTTGGATAGACAACCCTATCTCTAGCCTTCTCCTATAAGGACGAATATATTTTGGAGATCCCATGAGTACGTCACGAATGGTAAAGAACTCTTGGCAGTTAAAAATCGGATTAAGAGTAGACGGAAGCGCCACTGTCCGGGAAAAAATTCAAAATTTCTACCCACAAAAACATTTCCCACCAAAAACGAGGCCTAGGTATCGTACGTTCTTAGGATTGAAAGGCTAATATCACAGTCTATAATGTAAATGTTTTTGATTAAAGATGAAGACTATGCAGGACTGCAGATTAGAATAGAAGTAGGCATATGAGGTTTTGCTTTGTTTTGTTTTGTTTTGTTTTGTTTAGCGGTGCCCATACAACTTTTGAACGACTGATTTCAGACGTTACTATCAAGGACATTGAGTTGAGATGTGTTTAGGTTTAAGTTGTCCTCTGTGAAATCTCTAGTAATGTTAAAACAACTGTATATACTGCTCACTTCGGCAGTTTTCACAGATTTGAGAATAGACATTTACTTCAACAATATCAACATCAAGAGGAAGCACGACTCCCGAAACATGATTGGAAAGAGAGGAAAATCGTTTTTTTGCTGTTGTTTGTTTGTTTAACTAAAGAAAGCATCGTCTAAACAAACGCAATTCATATTATCAAGCAAAACATTTGGTTGCCTTTTTTCCACTCCATGACAAAACTGGTTGTATTACAAGAAATATAAAATGTCCGTGCCTTGTCACAGGACTGATGTTTTGTGTTTTATTTTAATCGAAGGATACTGCCATATCTAAATGGCAGGGCGGACACTGTTGTACTTAGGAAGCAACCAGTTTTAGCGATATAAGAGAAATAAGTGGTGACGAAAAATCTGAATATTTGAGCATAATATCATTTATTTTATGTACTTTGTGATAATAATAGACCTACATAATAATACTCATATAAACTCAAATTAAACATGATCACGTGTTGAGACATCAGAACAACAACAACCACAACAACAACAAATGATATAAACCAGTAATTTCTCAACAAACATCAGTCAAGAGCCTGACGAGGGCGTAGAACGCCGAAAATTTGCTCGAGACAATATGACCCAGCAGTGAAGCGCTTCGGCAAGAGAATTCTCACTTCATTTCTTATACAACTCCCAAAAATGATAATACCCGCAGTTCACAGTTAAACAACACGTTCTAAATTCTGCCAGTTCACGAATTCTTGAGCTGAAAGAATTAGATCAAGGTTACACTGTAACTGTCCTGCCATCGGAGTAGCCCACGACACGTGTAGGCCTGCGTACGTACATACGGTACTTCAGTATCAGCTTATCTGGCAGTTCTTCACCAAAGAGCCGAAGAGTGCGCCCAGACAAATATCATGCCTGCATTGCCCTGCCTTTGGTATTTCTTATCTGGTGCAAACACTCAGAGAGGTCTCCGCCAAGAATGAACGACCCATGTATCTCACTATGACCAAAGATCGTTGCAGCGTCTCTGTGGTGACTTACCACCGTACGTGTAGACTACTGAGCTGAGATTCTGATGATGCAGCAACATTATCATTTACTTACAGTGTTCTGCGTGGTAACCTTTTGACAATGAAGACCACATCTAACAAAATTTTGAGACATCAATCCGATATGACGCAACAGGTACACGGTACACACCCACCCTCCCGGGGATTTATAAGTAGGTTCTGTGCTCCCACCTGCAGGCGGTGTAAGCCTGACATCGGTGGGGTGTCTCTTATGGAGTGCTATCCTCGATATTCTAGGGGAGAGATCTATTCTCTCTCTCTCTCTCTCTCTTTCTCTCTTCTCTCTCTCTCTCTTTCTCTCTCTCTCTCTCTCTCTCCTAGCTCCTGTCTCCTGTCTCGCTTTCTTTCCTCTCTTCTTCTTGACGTGTAAACAATCTAGCCGTAATCGTGCCGATGTGTAGATAAACCCCAAAACAAACAAACTGGTACAAATTTCATCAAAGTAAACAGAAATACTGCTGATAACATTATCTGAATTTTGAACAGTTGGCAAAATCTCGTTGGTCTTCATACAGAAGAGAGACTGAAACGAGCATAAACGTCCCTTAACAGTGAAAAGGTTAACTCATTCTTTCAATTGTCTATGAGAACATGATATCTTCAACAACATTAAGATTACATGAATATGTGTTTGCTTTCGCAGGGAAGAATTAGTAGGAAAAAAAACAATAGCCCAACCATAAAACTTTTCGGGGGGAATTTTCCGTGTTTTTTTGTTTTTGTTAATGAACAAAAGTTGGATAAACAGATTGGATGACAGTGCAAATATTAGATTAGCCACTTGTTGCAGGAGCATTAACCCTTTGTTGAAAGGACATTAGCCCTTTGCTGAATAAAACATTAATAACCTCTTGTTGAAGGAACATCAAATCTGAATTAGAAGAACGTTAACCTTTGTTGAAGGAACATCAACTCTGAGTTAGAACATTAACTTTTGATGAAGGAACATCAACTCTGAGTTAGAGGAATATTAACCTTTGATGAAGGAACATCAACTCTGATTAGAAGAATATTAACCTTTGTTGAAGGAATATCAACTCTGAGTTAGAAGAACATTAACCTTTGATGAAGGAACATCAAGTCTGAAATTAGTAGAACATTAACCTTTGTTGAAGGAACATCAACTCTGAAATATAAGAACATTAATCTTTGATGAAGGAACATCAACTCTGAATTAGAAGAACATTAACCTTTGTTGAAGGAACATCAACTCTGAATGAGAAGAACATTAACCTTTGTTGAAGGAACATCAAGTCTGAAATTAGTAGAACATTAACCTTTGTTGAAGGAAAATTAAGTCTTTGCTGAAGGAACCTTAAGCCTTTAAGTAAAGAAAGCAGTAACACTTTAGTGAAGCGACATTAGCCTTTTGTTGGAGGAACATTGACTTGCTGAATAAAAGGAACGTCGTTACTTTGCTGAAATAAAATAGTCACTTTGCCCAATTTTACCTTGTCACTTTATTGAAGAACATTAACCTTTTGGAGAAGGGACATTAACCCTTCGTTGAAGAAATATTAACAATGTGTTGAAGAAGTGTTAACCCATTCTTTGCCAAGCTATAAGACACAGCTGGAACCTTGATAGCATACAATGACAGCGGTAGCTGTAAGTCATTCATTTTCGCAAACAATGTTAATCGTGAATGGGAGGGCTTAAAAGTTTACCACAAAAGTCAGGAGTATTGATGTCTTTCTAACATTACAATTAAAGACAGTGTAAATCCCGCGGAGGTCCGGGGTTTTTCATGTAGGTTCTTTTGTTCCGACCGGCAGAAACAAAAAAAAAAAAAAAAGAGAGAGAGAGAAAGATAAAAATAATAATCATAAAATATACTATTACATATAATAATAATAAATGTCTGTGCGTAGCATCCACCCGAGGCACAGCAAGCCTGTACATACATACATACATACATACATACATACATACATACATACATACATACACACACACACATACATACATACATAC
>JBCAUA010106033.1:0-10136 GCA_038406235.1 Peronia verruculata
ATAGATAGATAGATAGATAGATAGATAGATAGATAGATAGATAGATAGATAGATAGATAGATAGATAGATATTCTCATTTCACAAATGAGTAGTCTCCGTTTTGTTTTTATTTTGCCCCTTATATTCACAATTTCGAGATAGAGAGTTTGTTGTGGGCCAACAATGTGTATGTGAAAACTCTCAATGACCTTGAACAATTTGTCAGTCAGAGCTGAACGCAAGACGCTGTGAAAGGAAAAGAGAACAAAGTTTACTGTAGTACGTAAAGACAACTCGAAGTGAATTCAATGAGATTTGCAGAGCAAAACTGATGAGAAGGGGAACTGGGTTTTATTGATTTTCTGGGATTTTACTGAGAAATTATGAAAATATGACGGAGATATCAAGTCACTGATTATGGCTTCCAAGATTTTTTTAGCTTCTCCGTTTTGGAAGAATGCATCCCATAGTGTAACACATTAAAAAAAAAGCTAATTTCACAGTCCGAAATCTAGATCACCGCAAAGCATTGTTTTGTTATCCTTTTTTTTTTTTTTCAAATCTTAGGTATGTACAAGAAAGGGGCAGGGAGAAATAGCAAGAGAATCAATGTAAAGTTTAGCTAAACATTTTTAACTTCCAGTCGTTGAGAAATAAAACAACTTTATCATAGGCTTAGAATGAGTTCTCTTTGGTAAAACTTGACATCAGCAGTTAGTTTTAAAGTTAGGACTTTCATAGAGTGTTGTCCTATATCTTACACAAAGTAGGTCATCACCCATCCATGCAGAGGCTAAGTTTGAGCATCGAATATAGAGAGTTAATAAAGAAATTGAAAGGACAAAAATAAGAATCTGCTCCGAAAGGTTAATCAATCTCTGTCCTGGCATAGAAGCCTAAACCGCTCAAGTTTTACTTTGCCTTGATGACGTTCCGCGTGCTGTCAGTCAAGGATAACCCCTCTCTACTTTCCCGCATTCTACAGGGAAATGTGACATTCAAGGGACATCAAATGCCAATGAAATGCACTGCTGCCCTTTGCATCTCCATACAAAAGTACACAGTTTTTATTTCGCAATTGAAAGGAAATATTGGGTTGTTTTGATTTCAAGCCTGTTTAGATTTTTCAGCTTTTGTATTTATCTCTTAATTTAATTTTCCAAATTAGCGATTAGATCACGGATAGTACGGTAAACACTTTTGGCTTATATCAGCTAATTTGGTTGACACAAAAGGCATATTGAAAACACATAGTTTTGACATAAATGACAAGTTTGCTTTCAATACAGGTCTTATGGTCAGGCAATTAAAAATAACGAACTAGCTCGGAATATGGCCGGTGTGTGACCCAGAGGAGTATGGTGTACTGGCTGAAGTCAGGAAGCGTTTGCAAAAAATGACAACATCAGCAGAAAAGTCTGAATTAAAACAAACTCTGAAGTCTACAATCTTGAGCAATTACTTGCATGAATATTGGAGAAGAGAGGCCGTAAAGAGAGAGAGAGAGAGAGAGAGACAGAGAGAGAGAGAGAGAGAGAGAGATTGGAGGACCATATGACGCACAGACCCAGTCATTCTGCTCTGCCTTAGGGAAATACACCGCTTTATGAAGGAAGTAAAATTCATCCAGGAATGTGGCTAGTGTGTGTAAAATTCAATTCAATTTTCTAACACAATGACGCTCTTCTATAGAGGAGGAGTGAAAGTTCCTTTATCTTTTCACACATACTGATGGGTGGGACAATTTTACTTCAGAAAATGACTTAATTTGCTTCGCTTGGCAATTTTTAAAATATTTTTATTTTTATTTTTATTTTATTTTTTTATTTTTATTTTATTTTATCTTTTATATATATGTAATTTTGTTTTAAGGGTAAGAGTATTGAGTTCTCCGCGAGGAATTAATAATGTACATTTTTTTTCCTCCAACAATTTTCAGAAAATGACTTGATTTGCTTCGCCTCGCCAATTTTTTATTTCTTTTTTTAAGATAAATAATTATGTTGAAATTTCCACAAGGACTTAATAATATACATTGTTTTTCTCCAACAAAGTACGCTATGTCCAGCGCCCGCGTCTGCTATTAGAAATGCATTTCAAAACTATGAAAACTTAATAAATAAAGCTGCGCAGTGAAGCTATTAGAAGGACCATCGATTTTATGTCAGTGGAAAACTTACCTTAAAAATATTTTTTATTCAGTAAAATGCAGTGCTAATAGATTGAAAAAAACAAATCGATTTGGAGAAGGATATTTCTAAATTATACTGAAAATTATTAGCTCTCCTTAACAGTTCTCCCTCCTCAAATAACAACAAAATAAAGATGGAAAGAAAGAAATAATGCTAACATGACAGAAGGTTGAAAAGCTTACCAAAAGCGTAACCTTAACCGTAACAATGAGAGCCTTTCTAGGAGGTCACACAAGCTGCCAGAGTGCATAGACTACGTGATTTGATAAATTACTCCTTCGATCATCCGATTATAGATTTGAAAGTCATTTTAAATTTTCTTCTTGGGGAATTCTGCCTCAGTTTTAGCAAAAACGGATAGCGGTTTTATGGATTCATTAGTGTCAACACCGTTGATTAGATAAACCGAAATATAACGTTCATCATGTGGCCTATTTGCTGAAGATCACGCATTTCTGTTAAAAAGTGAAAATAATACTAAATTTAATAGGATTCGCGAAGGAAAAGATTAGCGTTTGCGTGGCACTCATCTATCCCTGTGCTTGGCAAAGAGCATTAATATTTGTCTCGACGTATTGTGTTCCCCGTAACATTATGTTATACAGGTTCATGGTTAACAAAAAAATAATGTACATAAATGGACAAATAAACAAGTCAAGTCTTTTATCTGGGACACTGAAAAATTAATTACATTAGCTGTCAAATCTTTTGTTTTTTTTTGTTTGTTTGTTTGTGTGTGTGTGTGTGTGTTGTTGTTGTTGTTGTTTTTGCTTAAGGACATGGTCATTATTGCTGTTATTTACTAGTCAGGTAAGTTTCTGTTGCCGGTCATGTCCATTGATATCATCGGTTAACTAGTTGACCATTATACAGCAAATACCAATTAAGTACTTCGTCAAGGTACGTCCGTGCTACATTTATTAGATTATGATATGCTGTAGGCTTCTGGAAGGGAACCAAGGCAGCATTTGGTTTGAACTTTTAAATCTTGTGCCTGGTGAAAGTACCCCGACCTCGAGTTTTTTTTTTTTTTCAGGTAGGACGTTGCGAAATTACTTCCACTGGCTATCAACGTTCCAGGGCGAGGTTAAGGAGGAGTGGGGCAAGGTCAAAATCATTGTTATTACTTTGCCCTTCACACGACTTGTGCGGGTTTTTAAGGTTTTTAGCCTGTACGTGGTGAATACATATTGATTCTGGTCTTTGAACAGGGAGAGTTTCTGTACACACGATTTCCTGAAAAACTAGATATTACAACTGACGCACGGTGAAAAGCTGACCCTAAAAATTCTGTGGCAGTTAATAATTAATGTCGATTGTCGGATTGTGGTGACTGACTATTCTGTGTCTAGCTCATTTGCCGATAAGTAGGTCAGAGGAAAAGAAAATTAGCTTTCCACTGACGAGAAGGCTGCCATAACCAACCGAGATTTAAAAATTAGTTGTTTGCAGTGGCTTTAGTGCAGAAGTCATATGAAAGAGTAAGATACAAAATCAATGGACTTTCACATTCTTGATGTTTATCTAGATCAAGGGTTCCCTCCCGTGTGTCGCGACGCCTTGGCAGGTTGGTCACGTAGCCTTCCTTGCTGGGGATGGCTTGGGAGAAGATAAATTTTCACTCATCAGTTACATTTTTATGCTCTTATGACATTTATGTTTTGTTTTGTTTTTGTTATTGTTTCAGTGAAAAAGCAAACAAAACAAAAACAAAAACGTACGTGTGTTCACTGGTTCACACCCATTAGATGACTTGAGTTTGGTAATAAATAATTTCACGATTCTTGAACATTGTATTTTTGGTTGGATATTTTTCTCCCCTCCAACACAGAAAATATAATGTAAATCAAGCTGCTGCTAGAAGGGGGTCGTGTGGGTTTCAAGGTTTTGGGTAGGGGATCATGAGTGTAAAAACGTTGGGAACCCCTGCTCTAGATTATAGTCAGCTATTGTTAGCTTTCTTGTGACCAGTTTGACGGTAAGCAAACGAGGCAGTCGCACATTAATCTAAAAAAAATCCTCAATTTTACGGCAACCGATTGTTTTGCAAGGCTGCCTTCTGGTGCCAATGTTTGGGATCTTCTTCTCGATGCTCCTTCAGTGTGCCTTTGCCGACTGCGTGGATGGCGTATTCGGCCGCACCAGAGCAGATGTGAAGCTGTTTACTATCGCCCGTCTGCGTGCCGGGGCGAAAGTTAGGGAGGTCCTTATCCGGAAGATGACGACGCGGCGCTGACGTCTCACACCGAGGCTGGTCTACAGGGACTAGTCAATCGCCTGTCCCATGGCTGTAAGGAATTCGGATTGACCATCAGCCTAAAGCAGACAAACATACTAGCCCAGGGCACAGACACAGCGCTGACATCACCATCGGCAACAGACATCTCGAGGTTGTGGAAACTTTCACGTACCTGAGATCCACCATAGCCAGCTCTCTCTCTCTCTCTCTCTCTCTCTCTCTCTCCCTTGACATAGAGATATCCAGCAGAATTGGGAAAGCCGTCACAGTCATGTCCAAGCTGAAAAACCGTGTTTGGACCAACAGCCAGTTAACAGTGAACACAAAGCTACATGTCTACCAGACCTTGCTGTACGGGAGGGAGCCTTGGACTACATATGCTGGCCAGGAAAAGCGGCTCAAAAGCTTCCACCTACGATGTCACAGAAGCCTCCTGATCGATGGCAAGACAAAGTGTCAAATACAGAGGTCCTAAAGCACGCCGGCATCCTAAGCCTGTTTGCACTCCTTAGCCGGAAACTCTTCAAATGGCTAGGCCACGTACGCCTCACGGGCGATGGGCACGTCCAAAAGGACATGCTGTAGGCCTGCAGGGACGTTCTCGCCCCATAGAAAGGCTGCAGCTCCGGTTCAAGGACGTCTGCAAGCGGGACAGGAAGGTAGCCGACATTGGCCCCAACGCCTGGGAATGAGCTGCCGCTAACCGCCAGTTCTGGAGAGCCACTGTCAGTGAAGGACTGACGCGGGCAAAAACCACCAGAAAAGACCAGCGCTCTGACAAGAGAGCAAGAAGAAAAGCAAGGGCAGCCTCTCAGGCAGTATCAACCCCTTTATTTGCAACAACTGTTCACGCGAGACTGCCACTCTATGGTGGGACTCCGCAGCCACTCTAGAAGATGCCGTCCCCTATATACCATCTTCTCTCGAGACGAACGGATGCCGACGATTGTTAAATTATGGAGGGTCAAGAAAATCAAAATAAAGCACCCCCCTCCCCCTTCCAGCCCTGTTTCTTTGCCTTTATTGGCAATTATGTGATATTCCTTTCAGTTAAAAGTATGCTCTGCTGGAGATCTTTCTCTTAGGCCGTCTTCATTGCTCGTTTTCTCTTTAGGTTTTATTTCGTTAGTTCAGTTGACTTGCCCTTTTTATAACCTTATCAACGGCTAGCAAATCAACCAATGTGATCAAAGCCATAATCTGTCTGACATATGTGAAACTGAAGGTGCAGTAAGATTATTATAATCAGTAAGATTATTTTGTCAGTCATCCCGGATAATCCAAAAAATTGCGTGTTGAAATATTCAACAAAACCAACTCAGAGAGCTTATATTTCTTTTGAGCAGCATTTTGTCCGTGTATAAGAAATGAAGAGAGAATTCTCTTGCCAAAGCGCTGCACTGCTGGGTTATATCGTCTCGTGCAACTTGTCGGCGCTCTACGCCCTCGATACACAAAACCAACTCATTTAACGAGCAGAAAATTGTGATCCGTCAAAAATTATGTGAGTGAATTGTTCCTGCAATCTACTACTGGTAAAAAGACAGGACATCGTCATTTTCTTTTCATTTTTATAGAACTGTTCCTTAATCACGATTGTTACATCTTTTCTTCATCTAGATCTGGTTTCGAACTGTCCAACGTAGGCCAACATCATTCGCCATACTTTTTCTTTCTTTTTGTTTTATTTTCTTCCTTTTTTGTTCGATCTTACAGTTTCCTTAAATATTTGGGGTAGTCGTGGGTCATTGAACAAATGTAATGCAGAATTTTTTAATTTTTTTTTTCAGGGCTGCTTAATTTACTCTTTGCACTGTTAAACCTCTGTAATTGGAAGGTTGACTTCCAAGGTGTTAGGATGAAGTGACACTGACCCCAACATATGTCGCCCTTAGGCCTCCCTGGTGACCCACACCTCAACACCAGACATAGTCAAACTGTGGCCTCTGTGTGAGAATTTGACCCAGTTTTTTCTGTGTGTTGAGAAATAGGTCAGCCGATAATGAATAAGAAAGCATTCTGTTCCCGTTTCTAGACAGAAGCCCGGCACATTCTGAGCTTTTGTTTTAAAACGTAATCCTCCGTTTGCATTGCCAAGTATTATTTTTGTTCATTTTTACATCTTCTCAACAGTTAAAATCGGTGGTTTTGAGAGCTATTTTTCAATGCTAAACATCTGAACTGATTCTGAGACTTTACAGCTTAACTGAACAACAGCTTTAGTATCGGGTTTCAGTGTGAATAGAGAATATATTGTAACATTGTTAGGCAGAGCTGCCACCCCCCCCCTCCAATATGTGGGCTAGTTGTGACAACCTAGCTAATTCTTTGATGTCATATTGCAAAAGGCCATTTCGTTGGTGGACACTTTCTGCAATCATTTAGAAATTCTTTTTATAAAAGAGGGGACAGCTAATGCCACTATATTTCACTATTGTTGCTCGGAATTTATTGCCACTATGGTTGTAGTATCACTACTCATACTATGTACGAGTACACTTGTGTTTCTCCCCCTTGGGGGTCCGGGGTCTATAAGTAGGTTCTCTGCTCCCACCTGCAGGCGATGTGTCTCCCATGGAGTCCCATCCTCGACATTTCAAGGGAGATATCTTACACAATATATTATCGTAATCGTGCTGATGTGTCGTTAAACCCCAACACAAATAAACAAACAAACAAACAAACGTGTGTTTCTAATACTTCTTCCACTACTAATTTATCAACTTTAGCTTCACCTGCTGCCATCACTCTTTTCAAGATGACTATTCCTACTGCTCTCATCTACTATTTAGTATTAAAGACTCTGGTCATTCTTGTACGAAATGCATGAACAAAAATGAATAGCACCTCCACCACTGCAAATGTAGGAACAATTACACTACCAGTACCATAACTATTCCTACAACAATCATTGCTACTCCGTTTATTTCTACATACTATCATTACTACTATTACTACTACTACCACTACTATTACTACTGCCATTACTACTACTACTGCTACTATTATTATCTCTGCTACTACTACTACTACTACTACAAATACAATAACTATTACTACTACTACTACTATCACCAACACTACTACTACTATTACTGCTACTATTACTACTATCATTTCTACTATTGCTACAATTATTACCACTACTACTAGACTACTATGATGTATTATAACGAATCCGGCCACTACCTGCGGCTAGTACTGTTATTACCACTGTTTCTACCACATCTCCAACTTACAACTGTTACCAACACCCCTACTGTTTCTTTTACCACTATTATTACCATGAGCTCTACAACAACCAGTGGTACTACCTCTATCGCCATCACTACTACTGCTAGAACTTTTCATTTCTGTCACATCCTTTCAAAAGCCCATTTCCTCTGTGTCGCGTGTGCCTTTTCATAACACGAACTCGTTCAAGGGAAATAACATTGTTGTCCCTAAACTGAAGCTTCTTCCAAAGGAAGTCGCTCTAATTTAGAATTCATCAAACTGTAATTCTTCTCCCAACACGATAGGGGACATGACGCGTTGGATCTCAAGCACAGATAATTAACATGGCTTTCTTCGTTTATGCAGACAAACTGTAACAGAAACTGGATGGGGATGGGGGCGTGGGTAGGGGGAGGGGATGAGGGAGGGGGGGGGCGGAGAAAGAGTCACTGAAGAATCACTAGTGTTGTAGGGCAAAAAGTCAGATTAGTCCTCCTTTGTTGCTTCTGCAAGGGCTACCTTGGTTAACATAGATAGTTGATGAGCATGGTCTATTGCAGCATCTGCAAAAGTGAAGGGCAAATGTACCTTCATCGGTCTTATTTTTATCACTTTGTTTTCGGCATCGTCTTCTTTGCTCATGTGTCTTGTCCTCGGTATTTCCTCAAGGTTGGACAGACCAGTGAAGACAGAACTGAGTTCACTGAGCGGACAGAAATTGGGAAATTTGTTGAATTGTTCATGTTCCGTGATAAAAGAAAATTAAAACCTTTTGAAAAGTCAATCGTTTTGAGGTTCTATACTAAGTGTATTAGAGAATGTCTTTCAAATACACACTGTCAATCTATATTTCTGTAGTTATTGTGAGGTAAACAATTGAAGACTATTGGGGAAAAAAGCACAGATGTCAAATTTTCATTATTTCTTGAGTTATGACCTTTGATTTTTGCCCTACGCCTTGGCTATCTATGATAAAAATATCGTTGTGAAAAACCACAACAGTCCGGAGATATTGTCATTTTAAAATACTCAGCGAGATGGATAAACCACAGTTGCCCAAACGATTTTGTGGAAAGCATTGCCTGACCAACCAATCAGAAACCTGAACAAGAGTCACATGACCGGTCCTGGAGACCTCTCGCTCTAACCCAGAGCCATTCAATGTGATCAACATGACAGGTGACAATTTTTTTTTTTAAACTCACCGAATTTCTTGGTTCTGCATTCTGCCTATTTCATCGTTTACTTCATTAGTTTTTGTTTCTGTAAATGTATTGTAGTCATCAGACGGAAATAAGCAGGAAAATTCCAACATTATAAAGTGTGGATATTACTAGGATGGAAAACCACAGCTGTCTGGAGCTAGTATCCAATTTCTACAAGGTCATTATGAACACTTCTTATGGATTATAACTCTAAATATTGATATTCTAAATCGGTCACATACAGCTGTTTTAATGGTAATTTTGACCCCCCCCCCCACACACAAAAAAAAAGTGTAGAAGTCTTCAAAAACAAAATGTCAATTTTCTCTGATTCAAAAAAAGTAGACATGATTCTTCCCCCTTGTTCTTCAATTGATGTATGACGGCATTAGAGGAAGCCCATGAAATTCACACCATTATTGAATTTATTGTACCTGCTATGAACAGAAAGCGTTGAGCGCATAGGTTATAGACCAATTTCATAGACCTTTCTATATTACTAAGTTGCTCGCCAGTGCCAGCGGAGAGTTCAGGTTATCTCACCAAACTTCACTTCCGGTTTCTTAAAATGGCACCATCTACCTTGAAGTCGAGTCTATTATTATTATCTCCATTATTCCTTGATTTCTTTGATTCTTAGACTGGAATGTCCAGACAAACCACTGCAATTTCCCACATTAGTGGAGCTTAGCGAGACGCACAAGTTCACCATTATTTTCACAAACAGCAAGAAGTGTATCACAGAAAATCTAAATGCACAAACAAGCAGGCTCAGGAGTTACATCATTTATAACAGCAGCTACGATTCTAGTCGTTAAGAATGAAAAAAAAAAAATGAGTTTAAAAAAAAAAAAGACAAGGCATATTTCCGTCGTTTTGTAACAGATGTTCTAGAAAGACCCACCAAATGTGCATCTTCTGAGTCTTTTTGTATTGTTCATGGGTTCAATTATTGATTTATGACACTACAAATAAAAAGCTATAAACGTCGTGGTGAAAACTGTCTTCTCTGACCAGCTGTGGCAAATAAAACTGCTGGCCGAGCAGGAAGACACTTCACTGCACTTCATTACGTGAAGGCCGACTGAGTGCTTCAAATTATTGAACGCAAGGGTCACATCATTCAATTGCTCTTTGGAGTTCGTTATTTGTTTGTTCGTGTTTGTTTTTGTTATGTTGATGTTGTTGTTGTTGTTGTCGTTGTCGTGTGTGTGTGTGTGTGTGTGTGCTGGTGTGTGTGTGTGTGTGTGTGTGTGTGTGTGTGTGTGTGTGTGTGTGTGTGTGTGTGTGTGTGTGTGTGTGTG
>JBCAUA010106054.1:0-10136 GCA_038406235.1 Peronia verruculata
CTTCCCCCCCGAAAACAAATAATAAAAAATAAAATACTAATAATAATAATAAAATCGTGATTGTTTCAAGTGGCGAGGTCACTACTATATATGAAGTCCCATTGCCTCCAAACAACTTCAACTTTGTCATCAGTAATCAACACTAATGACAGTACTGACAGCCATTATGAATTCGTGCACACCAATCCTGAAAGTTCGTTGTCTTGTAAAGGTGTGTGTGACTGATCAGAAGAACAGATTTAAACACTTCTTCTTTGTCTTACACATATTGAGGTACAGCCATGCGGCCTACATTACAGTCGCTTTATGGATTATAGAAATATCGAGAATCGAAGTGCGAGAGGGAGAAAACAATATTATCAATAAGTACTGAGTATACACATGACATATACTTATCCTTCACGAGAGGACGTACTGCTCCCTAAAACAGTAAGTTTTAGATTTCTCTGTGGAGAGAAATGATGGGCCTCTGTTCCAATCTCGTTTCTCTCCAGTGTCCTGAAGTCCACTCAACAATATATTGAGACGTTATTCATATTTAAGTTACAATACAGTTTGGTAGTGATTCAAAATACACGATTTAATCTTTCTCTGCAAGATTAACTTAAAACAATACGAGGGTGTGGCCTATATGACTAGAAATTTTGCAGGTAAAAATATGCTTGCCCGTCAATAATTGTGACAATCTCAAGCTATATCACAGGGCCAGCTCGACCGTGGTCATTGTGCAAAATAATAATACATGTAATAATAAATAAATACAAAAAATAATAATAAAATAAAATAAAAAAATGGAGTTTGTTTTGAAAACAAACATGTCAGCTTGTGGCTACTTGCCTTGAAAATGCCGAAAAAAAAGCTATACCTGGCTTGAAATGCAAGCACTACAGTGTTAAAATGTTCTGGTGCCGTGCAGGTGAATTTTATTTTATCTTTATAGTTTGCACACTATGCAGCATCACTGGAGCAGAACCACATACATGTATTATATGCACGTACAAATACTGATGTTAAATGCACTCATTGCCTTTCGGAACGTGACAGCTTCTTGATAAATAAACTACCATGAAGCATTGCCCGAAGCCGAGTGCATAACTTATCAATTTTTTGCCTTGTTCTGTCCAAACGTTCCACTACTTGTAAAATATCACAGCGACAATTTATTTCATCTTACTGCAGGGGAATATACCACAAATAGAATTTAACCACAAATTTAGGCCTACATACAATCTATTATATCCCGAAAAAGAATACTATTTATTTTCTGCAATATTAGATTAGATAAGTATGGAGAAAAAGAGAGGCAACGGGTTCGTTTGCACTCTAAGATAAAATGATTAAACACTGCAAAGAAATGAACTTAAGACTATAGTTAAGTGACACTGCAACAGTCATGTATAATATTAATAGTAATAATTTAATTCCAGATAATGTGCTCTTGATTCAGATTGGCGCCCGTCCTAAGTCTCGGAGTTTAGTAGTAACAGTAATTATAACATGGTCATATTATGGCTACGGTGCAAATGTACGAGACTCAACTTACTACATAACCAAATCAGTAATGTAACAGCAACCTGTAAAAGGGGGAAGGGGAGGGATGGGCATGGAGGAATTTGACCAAAAAAAAAAAAAGGTAGGAAAGGGAAAGATGAGGGAAAAGTCAGATTACTTGAACAAAAAATACATTTTCAAACAACAGTATTTTCGGGGCAAGTTGCGAGGCAAGTCAAGGGAGATAACCAGTATAAGTTTCTAGTTTAAAAACCTCATTATGTCCCATTTCTATTGACGACTGTTCTAAGCCAAAGTTTGCCAGAAGCCTTGTGAAATTTGATATTCGCTACAGAACAGGGCGATTTTCCTTTAACTGCTCTGTCACAGTAATAATAATAATTAGACTACTTACTGCGGGATCACCAACATCATTACAATAATATCAGAAACAAAATAATAATAATAGTAAGAATGATCTTTGGAATAAAAAACAATCTAAGGCCAGTGCTGAACCAATGGACAGACTTTTGTCAAATCCATGATGATTCGGAGCTGGAGGTGAATTTCAGGTATAAACAATGTGTGGGAAAATGGGAGGAAAAAAGTGGGGGGCGGTGGGAGGGAGGTGAAAGGTCATGACACAATGATGAGATGGTCACCTTTATATTAAATCTCTGCGACTAAATTTGTTCAGTATATGAAAAAGATAGAGATAGAGAAAAAGAACTACAAAGTGGCAGTCATTGACGGCTCTCTCAACACTGTAGTTGTATCGTTTGATAACACTGACATGTATCAAAGGTAATGTAGGACGTATCCATATACTGCACCATCTAATCATTTTAAATTTTGTTATTATGCCGTTAAAGTACAAATGGCTATTCTTGATACTCACCTACTTGTTCAGCCTACAGAAAGACATAGACACCAGTCTATAAGTTAGACATTCTAATCTCACCTACTTGTTCAGCCTACAGGAAGGCATAGACACCAGTCTATATGTTAGACATTCTAATCTCACCTACCTGTCCAGCCTACAGGAAGGCATAGGCACCAGTCTATATGTTAGACATTCTAATCTCACCTACTTGTGCAGCCTACAGGAAGGCATAGACACCAGTCTATATGTTAGACATTCTAATCTCACCTACGTGTTCAGCCTCCTGGAAGGCATCATGTTAAATGCACTATGTCCATGTTAAATAGACACCAGTCTAAATGTTAGACATTCTGATATCCATCAATCTAATAATTACATTTTCTGTCACTAGTCGGGTGCGTGTACCTGGGATCGATAAAGTATCCATCAAGGTAAACGATAGAATAAATGGTTACCTGTACAATGGATTGAAAACTTAATCATTTTTTGGGGGTAGGTGAAAAATTTACAGGTAAGTTAATTTTCAAGACCTATTTATATGTAACTGTGCACATTTTCAAAATGAAAAATGAAAGAAGCTCTGAATGGTGTATTTCAAAATAAGACACT
This sequence comes from Peronia verruculata, assembly GCA_038406235.1. Lineage (NCBI taxonomy): Eukaryota > Metazoa > Mollusca > Gastropoda > Systellommatophora > Onchidiidae > Peronia > Peronia verruculata. The sequence continues at coordinate 2,984 of JBCAUA010106054.1, forward strand.
GCAACAACTGTGGTATGTCGTACAAATACACTACAACTGTAATACATCAATCCGTGAATATCGGGTTTCGTCTCGTATTCAGTTCCAGTGAAGTGTTGAATGGAAGGTGCAGTAGATTACTGAGTAAATAAACCATAAATAAATCAATTAAATCGATGAATGAAATTTTTCAATAGACAAGGCACAAGGCATGACCTGGCTTATTCCACAGCCAGCGTTCTGTTCTCCTTATGTCTCTCTTGTTTCACTCCTGAGAGCTCATCGTTTATTGCGTCTTATATCATGTATACAATATACATGCTGTGTGAAAGACTGGACTGGAAAAAACACTTTCAACTTGCCCTTATTCTAACACTGTATGTACTGTGAAACCGTGTGATGATCTCACATTCAATATCATGTTCACTTTATTGGGTCAGTGACTTTGTCTTTGTAAACCAATCAGCGATTTTTTTTTCCAGTCAACCAAATACGTTTCTTTCACTATGCACATGAAATTTAAATAAGCACAGTTCCAAAAAGTTGATTCTATGATGAACATTTTTCGTGAAACCATTTTCCACGATCTTTGTTCCTTATTCTTCTTTTTCTCCTTCCTCTTTTTAAATTAAAAATTCCAAGATAATTTTTAGAACACCTCTTTCTTGAAAGTGTTTGTTCTACATTTGAAAAAGAAAGTGAAGCAAAGTTTAAAAAAGAACAAAATATTTGGCTCCCTGGAAAAAGGGCTGTTTGAAAATTAACAACTTTGTAAATGTGGTGTTACAAATACCGAGTACAGAAGCGGAGTAGAGGCAATAAAGTCAAATTCCTTGTTCTCGTATGTGTCATAATTTTCTGCAAAGACTGCGTCGAGAGGCAGGATACTAGCCCCTGTTTAAAGGGAAATAACAATGATATCAGTGTTTTCCTTTTGAAGAACATACCTGACAGCTTCCCTTGAGTCTGTAGTATATCCGTGATTTGTTTGTTGGGCGAATGTGGTCATTCCAGTGCACATAGACATATATGTAAATTTGAGGTACTAACTTGGTGTAGTTAGAGTTACGACTAGTATATCCTAAGTAAGGTACCTGCGTAGGTTATGGTGTTTCCTTCTTCATAAGACTATTATGTAACTCTTTCCTTAATATTATTTGTTTCGTATAAGTTGGTTTATAGCTTTGTTAATTTCCTTTTCAGTTACTTAAAATTTGCTGAGAAATAAACAATGAATGAGATAAAGTTGAAAAGATGAAAGTGTTTTCCTTTTTTTTTTTTTTTTAAAGAAGTTCTGTTCTTGGTGCAGTTCTTGTGCCACTTGATGCTTATCTAAGGGTGTGAAGGTGTGTAAGGATGCAAAATCCTTATCACCATCTTTTTTGTTTGTTCTCTTCTTTGTTCGAGTAGAGGTCCGTGAAATGATAACAGCATGATAGTGTAAGTCGAAAACCTGGAAGAACATTGAGGGGGAAAGTGTGATATCAATAGACAAGCATCTCAAACTTCGTCTTTTCACTGTTGTAGTTCTGGTTGTTGTTGTTGCTTTTAGTGGTAGTGGTAAAGATGGTGGATTTTGTGGATACATTGTGTTGGGTATAATAACATAGTATAGGATATTAAAATAGTCACCTGTAGAGATTTTTCTATAGCTTAGACATATTATTCATGTCTGGACGAAATAAATGTTATGGTGAACATAGAGTTCACAAGAAAAGCTCAACCATTCTTGTTGTTAGGAAAGAGGAAAAGGAAGGATTTATTCCTGTCCTTTTAGCTTTTTTTCCCTCTTTCTTTCCATCTCAGTTTTCTTCATCATGTTATATCTTTGCTCTTCTCCGCTCATTATAAACAGGGCCGTCAATATTTAGATACTATTATACATTTAACACTTCAGTAAACAGTATCCATTCTTTCTTTTCCATCGAGTCTGTCTTCTTCAGTTTCTAATATTATTTTTCATCCTTTCTTCCTAGTCGAGAGCTTGGCGTTTGAATCAGTCATATCACGCACTGTTCCCCTTGAGGACAAATTGGTGTGGAAACAACAATTTTAGTACATTCTGGCGAGGGTATGACGAAGTGTGTGTGACGTCACCACAAGCGTGGTGTGACGTCACACCGCCGTCTCGTTGAATTTCCAAACCCCGGGCGTAGGTCTGATGACGTCAGCCCGTCCGCCGACAGGGAGTGCTGCTCTATCAGCTGATTTGGATCGCCATTTGTTGCGAGGAACATCACCTCGACCTGGATCACGCGGTGACCTCTCACCCCGGAGCTGTAATCAAATGAATCAAGATTTTTCCTGATTATTGGTGAAGTGATTGATCATATAGGATTCCCCTAATTTCAGAGGGAACAGTAAATCTACTTTATTTGTTATTATAAACTTAGTAATTAAAAGTATTATTCCTGTAAATGTAATGCATTGTCCGGCATAGACAATTTCCATTTCCATTTCTATATTTCTCTTTCATCCACACATTCATCTATCCCCCATCCATCCATCCATACATACATCCATCCATCCATCTATCCATCCATCCATCCATCCATCCATCCATCCATCCATCCATTCATTCATCCATCCAGAAACACTGTGACAGACACTTCCTAAGATCAACACACTGACCTCTGAGACTGTCTCCTGCCTCTCTCCCTGGTCACCTGTCTCCAACTGGTCCACGTCAACGTGCGGCGCGGGTACAGGAAGTGACGTAGTCCCATGGCTGGCGAAATGAATGTCGGGAACTTCCGTCTGTATGAACAATGGCGATGGCGCTCGAGGCTCGTTGCTCTTCGTACCGGAATCGGTAGATTTCCGTTTGAAGACTGGTTTCAGTTTTCCCTTCACGGCAGCGAAAAGTTCTGAGGGAGCAAAGCCCGATGGCGCTCCCGGGGGCATGGCAGACACCCCTACTTTAGCAATGGATGAGCCCACGGTTGAGTCCAAACTCACAGCCTTCTTGAAAAACTTGCGTTTTTCTTTAGCAGATTTATGAGCACTCTTAGATTCTCCTTCAGTAGACGATGTGGTTGTCGTTGTTGATGATGATGATGCTTGAGCATCTGGTGTTGTTGCAGCTGCCGAAGACGTTGCCCCTTCTTGAGCCGCGATTTTGTGGTGCATTTTTTCGTCCCATGACGTGGAGGTTTTCATGGCAGAGCTCTGAGTCGTCCAAGGCTCCATTCTCGCTCTCACCATATGATGCTCTTCCTCTGCCTCCCGCCTGACGTCGGCAGGACTGGGCAGGGATTGCTGTCGAGTATGCAAAGACGGGGAAACACTTCGCCTCTCTGGCCAGGACATGTAGCCTGGTGGGTGAGAGGCAGCCGGCATAGAAAAGGAGGCATCTTCAAAGAATTTCCGCCGAGCTGTACGTGGAGAAAATTTGTCTCTGTGAGGAGAGGACGAGGCGGAACGAGTTGTAGTATCTCTTGGAGAGGGCTGAAGGCTTCCTGAAGCAGGGGAGATCACAGAAGGGCTGGAGGAGAAATACGACGCCACTTCAGCTGACGTGACAGGCTGGGTGGGCGTATTGCTGGCTGATATACTGGTGGGGTAGGATGTCCCATGACTTCTGGGGAGTTGACTGTCCAATATGGCGCCGCTGTCTACTGACAGACTTTTGGTGAATGTGACTGGTCGTCTCGGCTTTCCACTCCCATGGCCAGAAGACAAGGCTGAGGGAAGTGGTTTCTGTTGTTGTTGATGATGAAGGGAAGGCTGAAAAGACTTGTGGTGGGGAATGACGATACTGGGAGGGGGCTCGGGGAAGCCTCCTGATCTTTTGGGTAAGGTATTCACCTGATAATGGACCGATCCAGCTTCGGGGGTTTCTGGAGTGGCGGCGCGGGACGATTGAGCGCTTCGAGTGCCCGATGTATACGAAGGGGGCCGATCGTAGCGTCTGGAGGTGGAGTCTGACGGCCGTAAAACGACCGGGGCTGGCACTGAACTGGAAACGTTAGTCGATGCTGTGATTGCTGGACGTGTCGGGGAGCTGACGGAGGAGGCTGGCGGCGAAACCAGTACTGAATGGGCAGATGTTTTGCTGACAACTTCTGAGAATCCACTAGTGGAAGGCTGGTCAGGAACCAAGGAGATGGTCTTATCTGCAACACTTATCCGGGTACTGCCGGACGATTCCTCCTCGATACGAGTGGTTGTCGTCATGCTGCTCGTGGTGACGTCAGCCACAACGAAAACGTCATCACCGAGAGGATGCATCTCGGTAATCTCGTCCTTCAGCAGTTCAATCTCCGAGCTTGAGATCCTGGGAAGTGAACGGAGATGGTAGCAGTTAGAGGTACGCTAGGTGAAGAACGAGTTCTGTTTCTACAACCAGATGGATGAAGTCTAAGATGCAGAGGACACTTATGTCAGGTAGTCGAGACGGACACAAAGATTTCGTGGCAAAGACGAGGAGAGAAGGTATTTGTTTTTGTTTTTGTTTTTGGCATAACTAGATGATAATCCACTGGAAAATGAGTCCTGTACTCTAAGCTGCTCAACATTAAACATCATACTAAAGTCATCTCGCTACACAATATGTAACATGCAACATCACAACAAGGCAGTCCCTGAAACTGAGGGACTAAACACACTGCACAGTACGAAAGGTAATGTAAGAAACATAGACAGAGGCAAACAACTGCTGATTTAAGAGCAGTTCTCTTTATTCCACAATCGGAAACACACAGTGGAGCCACATAACACAGGATTATTGTGCAAGAAGGTTTTCAGTTGTCTCAGGTAAGGTATGAAATGCCAAGTTTTCTTAAACAAAAGTGCAAGTCTCTTCAATCCATTCTCAATTAGTTATGCAAGATTATAATTTGTTATTTTCCATCCAATCCTGCCCCCCCCCTAAACCTTCTACACTTCATTAAATCTTTCTTTTTTACTCTTGCTATTTTTGTTCTGAAATCGTTATATTTTATTCACACACATAATTCCCCACATTGATTTCTGTCTCCTTTGCAGTTCTGCAGTATTCTACATTCTTTGTGTTCTTGAAAAAAATATTCTCAGCAGTTAAACACTTTATTATTAACCCTTTGTAATCCACAATGACGCACTACTATCAAATACAACCAGAGATAGCTTCAAAGACTAGTGCTTCAGGGCATAATTGGTTGATCATGTATTTTACATCACTGACTTTTGAGACAGACCTATATTCAGGCAGCACGAAGTAATTGCTCTCATGGTAAAGATTTAGAAATTCTGCTTTTTTTTTTTTTTAACAACAATATAAAAATTTTGGTTAAAGGTTGTTCCGGAATTCAGAGGGTTAAATACCCACTGTCATTCTCATTTGACAAACAAATAAAGGATATAATTAAACATAAATTCTAACACTGTATAAGGATGGCACCGGGTGAGGTGGAAAACTGTGGACGTATTGTCCAGAACATGTAAAGGATCTCTTTCATGATTCAGTTCTTGATGAATGGTAATTGAAAGGGATAGGGATACACAAAGTATGCAGGGGCGTCAACGCATGTTTCCTAGGAGTAAGAACACGGGCCCGCCTTCCCAGTCCTCTATCTTCTCTACTGTAGGCAAGAACTTGACGTACCGTTTGATGGCGCCTTCATCTGTTGCGGGATTTGTCAGTGCCGCTAGATCGTCAGCCACGCGGCCAACCTGACTGATTGTCTGAACAGACAGAGAGAAAGAGAACAACAATTATACATAATGATTACAGCACTTTGTCTCTTGAAAACGGCATCACGTTCAACATCCTTTAATTTTTTCAAAATCACCACAGAATATTTTTGTTTCCAAGGCCATGATTTACAATTCCTTTCATAAGCAAATTGTTTTTTATATCTTGATCATGTCACCATATTTGGCAGGCCATTTTTCGACCATGAATACTGGTCACTGGAAGAAAATATATATTTCTTACCTATGAATAAACTGCAAATAAAAGAAATTTGAAAAGCTTCCATGAGGAAGAAAATGAGAAAACATTATTATTATTATTATTATTTTTATAGAAAAAGTGTTAAAACGTGATGTTGTTTCCAGAGAATAAAAGATCGCGATCTCCTGTCATGTTTTGTTCTACATGAGTGCATGAGAGGGAACAATTGTAGATAATAAAAAGAGGTTGTCTCAGGAGTGGATGGAAAAAAAAAGATTGGGCAAATAAACAAGAATGATCAATGATGATAAAATGAATGATGAACTATCTATTAAGAAAATGATTGAATGGATAGGTTGTTGGATGGATGGATGAATGGATGGATGGATGGATGGACGGGTGGATGGATGGATAGGGATGGATGGATGGAAGAAAAGATGGATGGATGGATGGATGAATGGATGATCAAAATCAGATGGACCAATGGATGGATTGACGGATGGGTGGATGGATGAGTAGATAGATGGATGGATATATAAATGGATGGATGGATATATAGATGGATGGATGGATGAATGGATGGATGGACGATTTGGAGATTAAGGATCGAATACCTGGACAAACTGATTTTGAAGAGAGTGATAGAAGAATGAATTAAAGAACCAATACCTTCATTGCCTACGAATTAAAGCTGATGAAATTCTAGATCAAAGATCTAAGATAAGTTTATGTACATTCTGCAATGACATGAAGGGCTGAATAATCAAGTCTGAAACTGAATTCATTTAGATACTGAACAATAATTGGTCGATTAAGATTATGATGGAAAATTATTTAACATTTCAGTCAATCTATAATCAGAAAAATGAGTTAAGAAAGCTATCCCGTCATAAACAACAATTATTATACTCTGCTAAAAATATGACGAGGACCTTTAGTTTAGGTGGCCTTGTGCCCATCGCTATCATATTTGACAGGATTTTGCTTACCTCCTTAACGAAGTCGACAGTGCTCTGGAATGGAGATGAATACTCACGGTTAATACAATAAATGTGAAAAAAAAAAAAACAGCAGCAGCGGCATTGAAACCTATTCACAATGTCAGATTCTTCACGTTGATGAAATCATGAATTCTCATCGACAAGATTTTGATTTATATACCATGTAATCTATCAATATAACTGCTGTCTGTCTCTCTAGCTGGCTGTCTGTCTGTCTGTCCGTCCGTCCGTCCGTCCGTCCGTCCATCTATCTATCTATCTATCTATCTATCTATCTATCTATCTATCTATCTATCTA
>JBCAUA010106065.1:0-10136 GCA_038406235.1 Peronia verruculata
TTGTTGTTGTTGTTGTTGTTGTTGTTGTTGTTGTTGTTGTTGTTGTTCTTGTTGTTGTTCTTGTTGTTCTTGTTGTTGTTCTTGTTGTTGTGGTGGTGGTGTTCTTGCTGTTCTTTTTGTTCTTGTTGTTCTTGCTTTACATTTCTTATAAACGTTCTACTGGCGTTGTTTCAGATATCTCTGTATCACGTAGCCAGAAGATAACAATGTAGACAGTGATGAAACTTCCTCATTGTTTTAGTCAACATGAGATTAAAGCCCCCGAATTTTATTACAACGGTTGGTAACTAGGCACCAATTCAGGTAGTCTGTCTAACCACAAAACGTCTGATAGGGTGTCTTGAGCAAATGTCTGAAATTGACAGGGTTCAGGTTGTCCTGCCTCTAGATATTATCTACAAGATTATATGTTATCGTTTTTTGTTGTTGTTTTTTCAGCGAGCGGCATTCAGCGATATGATAAATTGACCTCCCACTGGGTGCTTAACGACAATGCCGGAGCTTTTTACCCAATGCTTTTAGGTGAACTGAGGCAGAATGACCCAATGGCTAAAAGAAGAAGAAAAAACAAACCTTCAAACGGAGCAGGTCAGGGTGAACGTGTAATGGTAACAAAGAAGTGGATTAAGACAGGGACGACTGCACTGCCATTGCTAGCATCATTTGTTGCCTTGTCTGGAACAGACATAGGTGATCATGGTTCTCCACTCGGATCTGTTATCAACCAACCTCAACTGGGAGTTGTTGTCATGACCTTTGTTTGTTGTCCATGAATTTAGACTTTCTGTGTAGGTTTTTCTTTGTCAACCCCTGCTTTTTCTACCTTCTATCTTCCCTTTGATAGCTAGTTATTCTAGGCTCATGTGGCGACAGATGCGTCCTAGAAATTTCAGTTGCCTCTCTCTCTCTTATCATTTTGATTAGTGATTTTTTCAGCACTGGCTCATTCGATTTTTTCTCTTTGCATGACATTCTCAATATTCTTTTGATGAACCACATCTCCGTTGCTTCTAGTTTCCTCTCTATTTCTTTGTTCACTTTGATCTCAGTAAAGATTTTGTATAATCCTCAGGTCTTTGCCCTCGATATCTAGTTTTTCCAATATTTTAAACAGTTCTTTGTGTTTTACTTTGTCAAAAGCCTTAGAGTAATCTATAGAACGGTGAAAAGAGTGCTATAGAACGGTGTAAAGCAAACATCTCAGTGCTTGGGCGTGTCCAGCTATGAAAGACGATTTATTGATATAGGCTATAATACAGTGGCAATAAGAATCAATAGCACATATTCAAAAACAAACAAATCTGTTAAAGTCAACTCACTTCACACGCCCTAAGATTTCTAAGCATTTCTCGCAGCATTCGAATGTTAGCTGTACAAAAACATATCAGATGAAAACACATGGCCTGGAAAGTTACCTTACAACTTCAGGATAGAGCATTCATTATGCTGTGAAATTCACTCCAATGAGCGCCCATAGAGGTGAATATATTCAGCAAATATATCGTCCTTTCAAAGCTTAGGAATCCAACCTAGTGATTTTTTAAACAGTTGCCACCAATTTTCTTATGATAGAATATCAACTTGTGGTTCTAATAATCACAGATATATTATGGATGAAAGTGAATTAAATAAACTTTCAATTTATGGCTGCGTTAAGTGCTCTGTCTAACTAAGGGTAAAGTGAATCAGTTAATCTACGGAGATAGCTCTGAGTTTGTTGCTTCTATTAGAGAACATTTTTGAACTGCTGGTAGTCAAAATACAGAATATAGGTGACAACAGTGTCACAATGTTCAGCGATCGTACATCTCTATCTCTGTTTCATAACCTTACAATGGTCTCTGAGTTGAAACAGCCATCAACAGATGACTGAAAGGTGTGCAGTTGTCAGTACAACTTTCTCAAATCTCGGATTTAAACAAAGAACCGTCGAGGGACAGACGTACATCGTAAGAAATCTCGGAGTGTCTACGATAACATTGTTATTTTTTTTTTTTTTTAACATGACTTGAACACCAGACAACTTATAGAAAATGGGCGTTTATGATTTCCTATACTCTTTATGGGTGTGAATGGAGCTCCTCTGCGCAGTGCAAAATTAAACATCAGTCTGATAGATCGGCCTCATGACACTCAGAGGGTTAAGCTCCACTGGCAACATGTCAAAACATTACCTGTCCATTCCCTATGGCTGTCAGTGATGCATGGTATAAGAATTAAAACATAGTATAATTTTGTGTTCAAGCATGTCGGAGAACTCAAATGTTATCAAACCTAGGGGAGCTTGACAGCCTTGTCAAAGAGTTCTTTAGATCCGGGTAGAGAGATAGTAACATGTTTAATACAATGCTGATAACATTTACAACAGTGCAGAAATGCCAAGAGAAAAAAAAAACTTGCAAAACAGGTATCTGTAAGAAACCCGGCTTTATCTCACAAATCTTTTCAGCTTTTTGTTTGCAGTAATATGAAACGATCTCGACGGCTTTCTTTCTGTCTTTCTTCTTTTTTTTTTTTTTTCATTCCTTCTTTCTTCGTTTCTTTCTTTTTTATTTATTTATTTACTTTTGTTTTGTTTATTCATTATTTATGTATTTATAATTTATTTTGTGCATTCATTTTATATATTTATGTTTTCATTTTTTTAAATTTATTTGTTAAGGACATATTAAAAGGAGGATATGACTAAAATGTTTCGTCAAGCTCTTAAGATATTTCCTGAGTGGCCATTTGACAAAAGCTGGGGGAGAAAACCTGTTTCATTTCACCATACACCATGTCACACATGTTTTATTTCAAATGATGTAAGCTGTTCTTGAAATTAGACAGTGAAAACGAACAATGTGTTTTACAAACAATGTAGTAAAAGACTGAAAGGTTTTCACCTATGGCCTGAACTCAGTTTGGCTACAAAATGACCTAAGTAGTTATCGTACGAGAGTGATAATTGTGCGTCCATCGTAATCCAAATCAATTAATGGTTTTGCTAGCCCTAAGGCCGTTTAAGAAAGCCCAACGAAATCACGATCACCACGTTAGATCAGTTTGCATAAGAATAGAGAAAAAATAGGTATATGTATATCAATGTATAGTAATTTTGGAGCGAAATAGCATGGCATTATGTTAACTCTTACAATACACACAAGAGAATGGATGTCCAGCTACAGATCAGCCGATAGATACTGCGGAAAATTCTATGATAAAAAGTCAGTAACCTTTAGAAGTAGTTTGTAGGGGCCCAAAAACGCGAATGTGTCTATAGAGTTATCGAGATAACCTCCACCAAGAGGTTAAAAGACGTATGTAGAACAAAACGAATAATTAGAGTTGGAGAAATTTCTCAACGGCCTAGTGGTCACAGTTCAGACGTTATTAAGATCAATGACAAGAAAATTTATCAAAGGGAAGGGCAAACTCTTTTCACAGTGGTTAGTAAATCATATATTCGTCTTATAATTTGTTTATTTTATTTATTTATTTATTTATTTATTTATTTATTTATTTATTTATTTATTTATTTATTATGTAGAATGTGTTTCGTAATGATTAATTTTGATGGGTTTCTTGAAAGAAACAAACCAACAAACAAACATCAACAGGCCAAAAACGGACAGCATCAAGTAATACAGAAGTCCCAATACAAATGGAAATCCCACTTACGAAATGGGGAAAACCTCATAACCGGATAGACATGAATAAATGGTCTTAAGGAATGTGGGCAGGGGGGGGGGCATAGAAAGTTATGATATGCAACATTTCTTTAAATCATATTTAGAGAGGAGGCATTCGGGTAAATCATATCGGTTGAAAAAAAATGTTTGGCATTGACGGAAGAGGCCATATTATTTTGCAATTAATTAAGCCCTCTACCCTGAGTTAAGGCTTTTAAGCACGTTCTTTCACGGTTGGCTACCTTTTGAAATGTCTTCCATGCACAGAAGATGAAGAGTGGTTATGCATGGATGAACATAATCTAGTGCAGCATGATACATTAATTTAAATTCTCTTTCACTTCAGTTTTCTACATCTCTGTGTTCCAAAAATGATTTGCATGGTTGTGCGGAGGCTGTTGGTCACATTTAAATTAACCCTAGACCTGGGCATCGTGTATATATATACATGTACAACAGGTGACTCGCTACTTAATCCTGCGACGGTGACATATAAATGTTTATATGTTGTATGTATATATATTTTTTTCTCATATCCCTGAATGTAGCTCGCTGAAAAAGAACATTAAAAAAAAAAAAGTTGATAACATATAATCTTGTAGATAATATCTAGAGGCAGGGCAACCTGAACCCTGTCAATTTCAGACATTTGCTCAAGACACCCTATCAGACGTTTTGTGGTTAGACAGATGACCTGAATTGGTGTGTAGTAAAAAAACGTTTATAACAAAATTCAAGGGTTTTAATCTCATGTTGACTAAAACACCGAGGAACTTTTATCACTGTCTACATTGTTATCTTCTAGCGACGTGATACAGAGATCTGGAACAACACCACGAGAACGAGAATGTTTATGAGAAATGTAAAACAACAATAACAACAACGACAACAACACAACATATATACATACAACATACATACGGTACATACATAAATATATATGTATATATAATTATACAGACACACACCAAACATGAACACTTACACATATATTTATATTATGAACACACACAGAGAGAGAGAGAGGAAGCAAACAAAGAAATAATAAATAAGTTTGTTTTTGTTTTTTTATACTTATGATTATTCTTGGGACATCTATATAGTAAATTTTAGAATCGCCCTAGAATAGCAAATGGCAATATCTTCTCTTATTTTCTTTGGGGTTTTTTTTTTTCCATAGGGCTGGGGGATTAATGTTATCTACAAGCTCTATTGTTGTTGTTACAATTTATTTCTTCAATTCAGTTCCAGTGCTGTCGTTCCTGATATGTCTGCCTCACAATGTCAGGAGATCCCAATGTACACACTGATAAAGCTTCTTTTGTTTTCCCTGCATGGGACTAAAGTGCTCTTGTATTCGTTGAACTGCTGATATTATGCATAGGCTCCAAGCAGTCTGTTTCATTTCAAGTAGGCTGTTTCATCTAAAAACAACTGATAATTTATCTTATGTCATTCTACAAAATACATGAGACAGGGATAAAGTTTTTCTACCACTATACATTATATTGTATAGATTATATCATCACTTTTTTTTAACTTCTTTATCAGTACTATGTGAAATTGGCTTTCCACGAACTCTCAACTGACACTACGATTTCTTCTGTCTGATATATTAGACTTGATTTCGGGAAAAATCCAAAGTGGAAGAACGTCAGGCGTTTTTCTGCTTTACTGAATCATTTACGCTACTCACTGTTATTACTCTCTGGAGAGCATGTAGGTTCAATTGGCTAGTGTGCCACTCACAGCTAAGAGTTTTAGTCATAAATTTCCTCCCCACTGTAACATGTCAAACTCAAAAGTGACGCAGACAAGGCCGAAGCAAGGCTGGGATTTTTCTTTCTTTTTTTTTCTTTTTTTCTTTCTCTATCGATGTGAAGTGGGGCATATTAACCCTCTAGCCAACTTATTGGCAAAAGAATTATTTGTGTACAAGATATTGCACATTTGTTGTGTTCCAAGTTCTTGTATTAAAGGTGATTGAAGTGTACGTGTCTAGACATTTTTCTCTGCCTCTGAATGTAAACCATACAAAAAATACCAGATTGCATACAACTTCAAAAGTTACTTTTGAGCTTCAGATGGCTCTTGTATGTTAGCGAAAATATCTGATCACTGTTAGGGAACGGGTCTGAGTTTCTTGATTATGTAGATAATCGATATATTGATTTTGTATATCACCCATATCACAACGCCCAAAATCAAACGCATTTATTGTCTACTTCTGTATAAGCTCTGCTTTCAACGTGTGAAAAACTGTTTCAGACGTTCTCCAAACTGACACAAAGTGTACGATACCTGACGGACATAAGACAGTTCGTTATACAAAAGTTTGGTGTTTGTGCTCGAGAACACGAGACGCTCATACTTCATCAGACTTTAGGGCACTAGTATCACTTGAAAATCTTAAAGATATGAGAAAGAAGAAAAAAAAACGTTGATATCATCTACGAAAAAAAAAACATGTAAGCGTAGTACACACAAAATAAAACAAAATAAAATAGAATGAAATAAATGCAATAAAATAAAATAAATGCAATAAAAACTTGTAGAACGGGTAGCTGAAAAGAAATCCGCTTTAAGCTATGGATTTCTTCAGCTTTTTGTGCACAGCGATGCGAAATAATCACGTCGACATTTTAACTCCACTAATTTTTTATAAGAAAGAGCATAAGATTTATTTCTGTTCGGAAAGAAATGTCGAATCTTCTTCTGGGTTGCTAGTCCTATAGCAATTTTCTGTGGGGCTATAACGAATCAGGATAGTCAGTTAAGCTCAGTTTACAAGTTTGTTTAGTTATTTGGGATCCAAATGGATCTTTTAAATGTACAAAAGGCACGAATATCCTGCCATAGATCCATCAACAGTTTTTCATTGTGCCGACATTTCTACAACCTTTTATAAGTAAAAGAAATCCAGATAGTCCTACTGTTGTTGAGAGTTTGGGCTGGCCGTGGACAAAAGAGTTGAGACAGCCAAATGGAGATAATCTAGAGATATGTATCAGAAGTCGTGCCATCAAAGTTCAAGCGGTTGAAAGGTCAACGGTTAGAAATTGCATCAAAACAGAGAAATAATTTGACCTCAGTGACTACTGATTGTTAGGTAACATGCCATTTTGCAGAATAAATTTCATTAATATGATTAGAGGATGTCTTCATCATGATTAATTTTGAGGTTTGTCAACATTTCATGAAAGTTTGCATCATGTAGTACAGAAGTTCTCAAAGAACTGGAAAATCTACTTACGAAATGGGAAAGAAAATCATAATAGAATAGAGCCAAATGACGTGACGAAATAAGACTCATCAAAATATGCTTTTCGAAATGGGCTGCATTCAGTTTGCCTACATGAAAGGTGCTGTTTATTATCATTATTATTATTGTTATTATTATTATCATTATTATTATTATTATAACTATTACTATTATTGTGGCACAAGAAGTCAACATTATTTTGTAATTAAGTGGACTCCTCCCCCCCCCCGACCTCCTCCTCCCCTTTATTTTTCAAAAGCAATTCCAGTAGGAACGGGCTCATTTTTAAACCTATGTTTGAAAGCAAAATGTTTGATAACTTAAGGCCAAGATCAGGTCGCACATTTCCTAAGATTTCTGCACGGAATGAAATCCAACTATGAAAAGAAATATGCAATAGTTTGTGTATAGATATTTCCAAATTATATAATAAAAAACAAAAAAAACAAAGTTGCAGGCTTAGAATATCAACATTGAAGTTTTTGTTCTTCCAGGTATGCAACTGAATTTTTGGGCGCTCTTGAAGAGTAGTTCAAATATTCAAATTCAAATCTCCCGAATGCTGATTTGAATTAAATCTGTTCCTGCTTGAAACCAGCTGGGAACATTCAGGACGAAATATTTAAAACAACTTACAAAATATGTGCACTGCATTCTGTAGAGGGTGGGGCACCACCGTCCTATTATGCACACATGGCTTTTAACTCTATCATCGCCAGAGGTTCTGTACTTTCTCTCTGTTGTCACCACTGTGACCGTATCAGTAACTTTCTCAGTTATATCTGGATGCTTAAAGAAAAGATATACGTTTATATTCTATAGATATTATGCCATAAGTGTTTTTAAAAAAATAAAAATAAAAGCACTGCACTACACATTTTTGTAATTTATCTACAAAGAACTGCATCGGAAGACCTGGAAAGATGATGAGCCACAATTATTTACCACAGGCTCAGAATTTGCTGATAAAAATCAGAAAGTTTATGTGAAACATTTGTTTTGCTTCTTCTCATGGTCTGTAGCCAGTGTGGCTAATTGTGCTTGTTGTGTGGAAATGTTCGAATAGAGAGAAGCTGGTTTCTGTTCTGTGTCCTGGGTTCAACACCCCCCCCCCCCCCCCGTGCAACTTCTGTATCTGTACCTCTGTTGCAATCTCTGTGATAAAACTAGTGACTTTGGCATTTATTTAAAATCAAAACATCCTAACTAATGACAACTTAAGGCTTTTTGCCTGGTGATATATATTCAAAATAGGAATGTTTTTCATCTGTTTATTTTTATTTATTTATTTTATTTTATTTTATTTTTATCATTTTTTTTTCTTTGGTCTTTGCTAGTCACAAGGTTTCTACCATTTCAAGTCCTTTATAGTGTTACTTCATTCTTTTAAGTGTACTTGATTTAGTTGCCGATTAGACAGTCGTCTTATATTTTCAGACATTTTTTTTTTTTTTTTAACATGATGATAAGGATGATCAGTTTGCTGGATATCAAGTTCTTCTCTATTTATTTATTTATTTATTTCTTTATTTATTTATTTATTTATTTATTTATTATTTATTTATTTATATTATTTTTTTATTAGCTGGCAGTAAACAGTTGTCTAAGATTTTAAGCCTTTTTTATTTAAATAATGATGCTGAAGAAGTAAAAGACAGCACAATGATCAGTGTTGCCATGCGTTGAGATAAATATTAAAACGCTATACACACCAAACGAAAAAGGACAGAAGACTGGCAACTGAAAAAACCGTAATTTGACCATTGAGAATCAGAAGGCCTGAAATTCCAACTCTACAAATATACTATTTTATTTACATTTTAAAACGACTTTCTCCTACACAATACACAAGTCATTAAATTAACATTTTGTTTTCATTTACAGCAATACCCTATTACATTTTTATGTTTTCTTTATTGCCCTGACAAAGAACCAAGAGGGTTTGAAACTTTGACAAGTGTTCAATTTCTACTATATCAAAACCTTCATAATGTTATTTGCTTCTTTTCAACGAATTTGATTAGTTGCCGGTTAGACAGTCGCCGTCATGGCTTTGAGACATTTTTTTTTTATATATATATAATGATGAGGATGACGATTATTGCCCGGTCGAAGAGCCAAGCAAGCTCGAAATTTTGACGAGCGACATTAGTTTATATCTTATTAACTCAATTCAAAATTCTTCATATTGTTTTTCAACCTTTTTGATGTATTTGATTAGTTGCCAGTGGATAGTCGGCTTAATTTTAAGGGGCTTTTTTTGTTGTTGTTGTTGTAAAATTAAAATTATGATGACGATTGTAATGACTTTGTTGCCCTGAAGAAGGACCAATTTGGTTCGAACATTTAGCCTTCACTTTCAACCTCGATAAGAAGTTATTTATACGTGTTATTTGAGGCTTTTTTTTTTTTTTTTTGTAATTGTTTAGTCAGTTGCCGGTTGGACGGTCCTTTCTATTTTATAAAATGACGATTGTCGTGGTGATGATGTTGTTCTAGCTCCTGATGTGCATGCATTATATAACATGCTGAAATAAGGTTAACGCATGAAGTAACAAATGTAAGAGCGGGTATTCGCGAATTGTTCTCCTTGGGGGAAAAACCTGTTAGAGAAAGAACACTTGTGTTATCCACTTATCTGCTTTTGGCAGTTTGAGAGATTACGAGAGCTTCTCATGTCTGATCGTGTTAGGGAGACCTTGACAGGAAGAAAAGGTGGAAGGGGGGGGGGGGCTGAGATCAGATTAGGAGGGAGAGATAACGAGCAATAAATGCTGAGGAAAGGGACGGGCGGTGGAAAGGTGGTGGAGAGACGGAAGGAGAGATCCTGTAAACTGGAGAACACTAGCATATTGGTGCAGTAAGAACCACCATTGTCCTGGTGTCTGAAGTCGACAGAATGGTGACTAAAGCTTTAAACCTTGACGATTTGGGCAATGCGAATCGTCTTATTGATTTCTATATTGATTTCTCCTACCTATTGACGTGAGTGAAGATGATCTGTCAATTTCTGCCCTGTTATATACAATATGAATACCCTACTTTTTTATTTGCTTGCAGGCATAAAGAGCTTGTCAGTCTTACATGACAGTGATTCTCACGTCTTTTCATTGCATTGAAGATTTCTTAAGATCTATCTATCTATCTATCTATCTATCTATCTATCTATCTATCTATCTATCTATCTATCTATCTATCTATCT
>JBCAUA010106076.1:0-10135 GCA_038406235.1 Peronia verruculata
CACACACACACACACACACACACACACACACACACACACACACACACACACACACACACACACACACACAAGAGATACGCACATACTCAATAAAGGTCAACTTAAAAATAAAAACATTAAAATACATATATCTATATATATATATAAAACTTGTTCTATGACATCTTCCATACCGTTACATTCTTACATTATTATAAACTTTTAAAGTATATCACATACACAGAAAACACGTGGCGCCAGCGTCTTGAAAACAAGTTTTACGTTGCCTCAATATGAAAACAATGTGTAACTGTGTAATGTGCACAGAGGACAGTACGGTCTATTATATTGTTGTTACCGTTACTGCTATTGTTGTTATTACTATTATCATATTATTACATGGAAATATATTGAACTCAAAGTCACAGACTGCCAACGGCAAACTTACTCAATACATTAAAATAGACTGGCAACAATTAATAAACTATTAAAAATTAATACTCCAAAACTTGATGAAATTGATGGAATGCCAATTTTTTTAGCCTGCTTGGCTCTTTGTCAAAGTAGTGAATAAATAAATAAAGAAATAAAGGAAGAAAGAAGAAAGAAAGAAAGAATTAAATGTAAACTATAAATAGAGTATTGTAGTTTTCATTCATGTGTAGATCTGATCTCTGTGTCAGTAATGATGTATATCACTTTCTTGCTGTTATGGGCTGTGTCGACAGTCTCTTTGGTCGAGAAAAGACTGCCGGATTGGCTCGTCGTGAGCCAATCCGGCAGTCTTTGTTCTCGGCTATTTTCAGGGTGTCCGTTCTTCTCTTTGCAATTTTATCATCAGTCCCCCCTCCCCCTCTGGCTTTTCATAACGATATGATGCAAAAACATATCACTTTGTGAAGAGTACTTAGCTGTAACGGAGATTGCTTTTTTAAAAAATGCAAATTCGATTAACGCAAAATGCAGCAAGCAACTGTGCAACATTTCCGACTTTCCCCTCAGTTCATTAGGATGATTTTTCCTCTTTAAAATAGCTAAAAAATAATTTGTTTTGGGGATTAAAAAATATTCCCATGTTATGAAGCGTAAACCTTTCCTTCTCAGAATGTGCTGCTTGGCAGTTACATGCATAAGAGATTATAAAAATGATTTGATGAAGCAAGAGCTTACACCACGTGATGGTCCTCTGCTCTCCGTGCCTGCTTCCTATTTTCTCCATGTCAGAAACTGACAGCTCACAAGGTTTATTATCAACCGCCTCTCCACCGGCTGGCTGAACTCACCACCTACCTCACACTGCCTAAACGCGGCATCTGCTACAGTACAATCTGTGAGTGAAACAACTTGGCGCTATCGCAACGTGAAGTCAAGATCCGTACATTGCAACAGTTTTCCTTTCTGTGGACGAATGGGGTGTCCGATAAGAGAGAATGCCAGAAGCATTTTTGTTTCAATGAAAAAAAAAAAAAAACTCCATTGAAGCAATTTTGCACTTCAAGTACGTTGTTTGAACAAACAAACAAATAAAACCAAAGTTACTTTTTCGTTAATTTTCATTTTATTTTTTCATTTGTTTGTTTTTACTGAGCATTCTTTGGGACCATTGCGTATGATAAGATATATTTTAAGATACGTTTGCGTTAGGTTTTAAAATTTTCCCATATATTTTTTTCTTACCGTTGAGAAAAATGAAGGGAAAGGAAGAGGATTGGGGTGGTACATAGTGTATCTTACTTAGGAATACATACATCTCTTGGGTGTCTTAGAAATTGTTTGCTTATTCCGCAAGAGACAAGTACCTAAAGCAGTGTTGGACAATGATATCTGTACTCGTTCATGCCAGGGCATCCGTACCATATCTCGACCGTTTGCATTTGGAAAGCTTTGTTTCTATGTGAGGAAGCCACTGGATGTGGAAAATTATAGTTACTTCATAGTAGATCTCTTTTATCAATTCCCTGTGGACCCTCACGCAATTTTTGGGGCTGAATTTGTGATGAGGGACTTCATCATGAAATAAAAAATGATGAAGCTTCAGTTCACCATATTTATTCAGTCTCCAAAGGTTTCAGCTCTGAATAGATCTACAGCTTTTATAAAGTTCAAACACTTCACAATCCTCGTACCAGTCACTTAAACTTCCTACTAATCATTTAATTATCGGCGTAAGAGAGTACATTTGTGTAATTTCAATGAGCTATCCCAGACTGAGGAGCAAAACCTAACACCTTTCTCTCCTTTCCCCTTCGAGTCGGTCGTTGTCTAAGCCATGTTCTATTTGCATCTATGACAACTTTTATCGCTGCAGCCGTAACCGACAGCACAGTCACAGGCAGGGAATTCTCTCCTGACAATGGATGTGAAAAATACTTCACATTTCTTATCGCTCAACCATATCAGCTGACTGGCGAATCTTAATAAGAATCTTCTCCAAGCATCCACCTGTCTCGCTGGCGATGGAATTTCAGAAATTTTACTGGGCCAGTAGGACATACCTAAAGGAGAGAATAATCACTAACAATTTATGTACTTACAGTACTAAACTCACCTCGGGCAGCCTAATTTGCCACCGCTCCTACATTGTTAGTGTTATCTGCAATATTTTGTTCTTGTTAGTGTTGTCTCTTGTTCTTGTTAGTGCTACCGCTAAAATCTTGTTCTTTTTAGTGTTGCTCTAATATCTTGCTCATGCTAGTATTACCTGTAGAACAGCTTATTCTTGTTAGTATTATCACTAATATCTTGTACTTACTAATGTTGCCTCTAATCGCTTGTTCTTGTTAGTGATATCTCCAATATCTTGCTCTAGTAAGTATTACATATAATAGCTTAACCTTGCTAGTGATACTTGTAATAGCTTGTTCTTGTTAGTGTTACCATTAATGGCTGCTCTTGTTCATTGCATGCATGTCTCTATACATACATAATACGGAGACAAATGCTGCAGCCCATTTTCGATTTTGCTTCTCACCGAAGTCATCCGTCTTACTCTTGTTCTTGGTGCCGATTTTCTTCTTGCTTCCTTTCTATCTACGCTTCTTGTTTCTACCATTTTTTTTTCTGTTTGCTAACCATAGTTTTTGTTCTGCTGTTTTCTACTTTTTTTTTTTTTTTAGTTTAGAGGAAGGAGAATTTGTCGCTTTCTTTTTCTATTTCTTTCTTTTCATTCTGATTGAATCATCATCTCTTATCCACAGTCTATCTCTCTATTTCCTGCTCCACATTTTTTCTTTCCTCCCTCCTTTCCAAAGCCTTTTTTTTTTTCAGTCGTTCTTCCTCTCCACCAGCTTTTCTATTTATCACATTTCTCTCCCATTTTCATTTACTCATTTCCTCGTATCTTCCTTCTCTCCTCCCTCTCTTTTTTGCTAAAGCTTTTCTCTTTTTCTGCTCTTTTCGCGGCTCGTCTCCCTTCTTCTGTCTATCTCCTTTTCATTTTGTTTCTCTTCCAACCTCTTCCCCGATTGTTCTGTGTGAATGTTCAACGCTTCTTCCATGTCGTCTCTCCCTGCTCCAACCTCTGTAGACCAGCATGTCTAACTATGGACGTAGTTACGAGATACGCACTGTAAAACATACATTCGTTGTCGACGAGACGGAAGACAAGTTTTCTCCTCTTTTTTTCTTCGACTGTCTGCATCTGTTTCCGAAATTCATGTCGCTGTATCAGCAGCTAGACTGTAAACAGCACGTCGCTGATTCCATGCGGAATGAAAAAAGAAAAGAGGAACAATGCACGATTTATGCGGGTATTCATTTCATGTCTGCGTTATCAAGATTATCTACTGGGGCCCGTTAGCGAGGAACGCAAAATAAATACGTTCATGTCATCTCTTTTTCTCACTCTCGCTCAGAGCCTTCGGGACCCCTCGAGGACCCCAACTGGTTACCAGTCAGATATAGAGGTAGCCCATGCAAATTCACGCAACAGGCTATGATTTGACTAGGGCATTTTTTAAGTCCGTGTGTTTGTCTGTATGTAAATACGCGTGTATTTACGTCATACACCGACACCTTCATGGGAGAATCCTCGTGTATCTTGTTTTGTAAATCCCATGAAGTTTAAAGTAGCTTTATTATCAAATGCTATAACATTAGATTTTGTCGACAATATCGTAAGATAGTTTACCATTCTGTATTCTTGCTATCATTGTATATTTACCATGCAAGAAACACTCGTCTTGAATCCAGAGATGCTCTGCGTTAAGAAATGTTATGATGACAGTGAACATCGACAGTTTTTCACCTTCAAATCTCGGTATATTAAAACTGGGTCAATGAAATCATCCATCAGTAAGATACTTGAATTTTTCCACCCTCTGTCGTTCTCATTAACTCGTTAAGTTCATTAAATTTCACGGACAAATTCTGGACTCAATATTTTCAGAAATCTTTTTTCTGAAGCATTTACCATCACGGTTCCTCAGGACACACGATGAGGTCGACATGACAGAGGATTTTGGAGATGGTCCATCTCTGCAGAAAATAGATCTATCTCTTCAGGAGACATCTCATGCTTGAATCGAAATGAATGTCAGTAGGACAAGCGCGGTCAGTCGGATCATCTCGAGATGGTCGACTGAACTTCTAACTGATCGACGTCCGATGAGACTGGGAATAGTTGAGGGCGAAGAAAGAGAAAAAGAGGGAGGGGGAGAGGGGGAGGGCAGGAAGTGATTCTCGATCATGGAAGGATATCGGGAGATGTTTCAATAGAGAATTCAGCCTTGGATTATTCCAGAATACCTATCTGTCCACCCCCTCCCCTCTAGTTTCTGAGATTCTTCTCCATCGCTCTCCCTTCATAAGCAGCCAACAACTCCTCCCCCCCCCCCAACACACACACACCGGCACTTCTTCTCTGTCTGTCTTATTCCTAGTATTGTTCACCGCAAGACCAAGATTTCGTCAAGCATGTCCACGGTGTTCGCCGATCTGAGATCGGAATCTCACTCAGTCGTGATCTTTCACTCTCTCTCTTTCTCTCTAGGTTCTCGGCTGTTGTCATCAGACCTTGTAATCGAAAGCCCGGCCACTTTTTCATTTGCAGGGCCAAATTACACACCGGCGGGTAGATTGTCCTATCCGGCTTTTGGCTTTGTTGGCCTGTGGAGTCACTGCAAATTGTCGTTTCTGAACTCAGCCGGAAGCTCCAGCGGCTATTTTGAACCCACAAGTCCCACCCGATGCTTAAACATTACATTGTATAGCACATAGATTTTATTTCTATTTATTTATTTATTTTGCTCGATCGGCCTTTTTGCCAATCTTCTGCTAGTAGTGAAGAATTCATTATTGGGTGTTTCTCGGTTAGTGCTACAGTATAGGCGTCATAAAGTTACTGGTAATCATTTTTTTGTTGTTGTTGTTGTTTTTTATTCCCCTTGTCTTTCATTGACTAATGATAACCTTGTACCTCAAACAAAGTATTCTCTGTGAGTAATTCCTCCATAGCTAAGCCAGTAGAACCATCCCTGAGTACGGGCACAGCCTTCCAGACAAAAGATTATTGCAATGTGCTTGGTGTCGAGCTGGTGGAACTAACTGATCCATCAAACTTTAGTTTATGGGGCAGATTATAAAACGCAAACTCGTCAGATTTGTGTTTCCTTCATGTGTCGTTGTTATCTCTCGCCCTTCCCTCCCCTAAGTCCTTGAAAAAAAAATAGTTTGTAAAAGGAACAGGAGAAAACAACAGCAGCAACAACAACAACAACATATATCAACTTATAACAAATATTGACTATAATATTGAACATTAGCAACAAGAACTTCATCAAAAACCAAAGAGGTGCCCGAAAGCTGAAATTTCAGCCATTCATAGTCAATCACATATGAATCACAATGAAAAAAAAACAAAGAAAGATGTTTTAATCTATATTTCTTGTGTCCTCGAGGAAAAAAAAAAAAAACCGCTCGTAAAGATGGGCATCCTTTTGCTCCTGTGCAATGATGTTCTCTGCCTGTAGAGTTAGTCATAAGAGCAATGATTAAGGGACAGAGTGTGTCTACGGCAGCTAACTAATAGATTTGAAATCCAAAAGGAGTTAGCGCCAGAGGTGGCTTGCACTTAAGCTGACGGCCCTGCACGCAGTGCTCATCATTCAGGACAGAGTATACTCACCTTAATGGCATTCGTGCCTTGTTGCACTGAAGCCCCCATATTGGAACAGCACTTCTTGTGAAATGCATGCATCTTCATAAAGATCACAGGTTTTCTTTATTCGATCTTGACTATCATTGCATAGCCCTTCTTCATTCCTTTTCTTTTTCTTTTTCTTTTGTTTTATTGTTTTTATTTGTTTATTTAGTTTTGCTATCCCCCTTTAATTCGCTCGCTTGCTTGTTTGTTTGTTTGCACTTTACACGCTTCTTTCGTGATTCGTTCCTGATTCTTTCCCTCATTCTTTCTTTCCTACCTTCCTTCCTCTCTTCCTCCTGTTCTTTATTTCCTACTTGCCTTCTCCTCCCTCCTCCTCCCCCCCCCCCTTTTTTCTTTCTTTCATTCTGGCTTTTTTACTTGTCAAGTTGTTTTCTTCCGCCCAGTACTACAGTGACGCAAACTTCAAGGCTGAATGATTGGGTAAAACGTCTTTTACAAAAGATACAATTTCCAAAAGATGGGGAGGGGGGGAGGGGAAGAAAGTCGTGAAGAAAATAATAAAAGATAAATAAATTGCGAAACTTTGAGTGATTTAAGCGTAGAAAAGCAGTCGTTTTTTCCTCCGGAGTTCAATGAAACGGCCAAACTCTCTGACATCATTAGGTGATTATAGAGATAGTGCCGTGTTCTTGCACTTTCTCGCTGCTTAGGGTTTCATGTTTCCTCCAGCGTGTTTGAATTTTTCTTAAATGTCGATAATGAAATGAGCAAGCGCTGGAAAAAGTTGGCAGGTCTGGAGTGACATACAACAACAAATGACCAAAGTAAAAGAGGGGGGGGGGGGGGAGAGAGAGAGAGAGGGAGAGAGAAAGAGAGAGAAAAAAAAAGAAGGAGAAATAGAAACAGCAACGATAAGATCTCCGTAGCCAGCAGGAAAGGAATGATAAGGAGTTTGGTTTTCTCCTCTCAACGCATAGCTCGGTAAATGTGCCGTCATCTCGTGATGATGTAGGACTGTTAGCGGCTCATCAGCTCCTCGTTCAGCCTCTGCCAACAATCTTGTGATGGAGGTAACCCTAGCCCACAACTGTTGGCATTCAAGGCCTGCCGTATTGGCTCAGACATTGATGATGAAGATAAATGACTGCCACATGCCTTCACTCTCGCATTTTCACTCTAACAAATACACACTCATAAATACAGATATTCATACAAACACACACACACACACACACACACACAAAAACACTGCTCAAAACTAAACTTCAAAAGCAAACCTTTTATCCTTGACAGGGCGTTCATTTTTGTCGACAATACACCACATAAAGTCCAAGGCCGTTAAGAATATGACTGTGTAATTTTGACGTTTTAGTCATATGATTCAACTTTCCTTGTCGGGACAAGAATTTTGTTTGACCTTGTCAGACAAATTGTCATTGAAAATTATCAGATAGATACATCATATTTTGGGCCAATAATACGGAAAAGATTGCTAATTTCCTCTTTGGAGGAAAAGAAGCTTTGAAGAGTCCATACATGCTTGCGTTTTTTTTTTTTCTATCACTTTCTCCTCCTCCCTTGTCATTCTTTGTTCTCTCTCTCCCCCTCCCTCCCTCCCCCCCCCCGAGACCCCATGACATTGTCCTGGAATAAATCATATTCCAGCACAGCTGACCTTAGTTACGTTTCTTTTTTATGCATAATGGTTCCAGATAAAAGATTTCCGGGTCAAACGAAGAAATAAGAAATTGGAAAGTTCTGAAAACAACAAACAAAAATAAAAAAATAATAAAAAAGAGAGAAAGAGAGAAAGTGTGTGTGTGTGTGTGTGTGTGTGCGTGCGTGTATGTGTGAAGAGAGAGAAAGCCAGAAAGAGAGAGAGAGAAAAAAAAGTACGAATAAAAGAAAAAAAAAATCCGGCTTGACACATCAGAACTTCTCTTGCTTATCTTTCAGATAATAGAATAAGTGTTTTTCTCGATGACAATGTTATAATTGCTCATTTTGTTTCCAAAAAGTAAGTAATTTCGGTCCTTGAATAAACTCTCTCAGTTAGTCTTATAAACGTGTCCGGTGTATGTTTTGTCGGGCTTCTCCGCCACGTCTGCTTGTTGAGAGTGGAAGGTCAACCTACGCCCCTGCGGCTTTGGCCAAGGCGTAAGGTTATGAAAGCACAAACACCATCAAAACCGCAGGAGTGTTTTAGCAGGAGCCGACGATGATGGGGAATGTGGCCACCAATTCGCTCACCACGAGGAACTCGCACGAGCATAGTGCTAGCCAATCTAGTGCTCATCAGTGGCCGAGTTATGCCGACCGGTCAAGACCTGAACGGCTGCATGAAAATAAAAAATATTCGTTTAACCTGACCTGGACAAAACGTCTTTTTTTTTTTCCTTCAGAAAACCTTTAGAACATTGCCAATGAGCGTGACGTTGTTTGTTATAACAGACAGTAAACGGTTCTCAGAGAATGATGTGGTCCAATGTTTGTGTTTGAAAAGATAAGGAATAAACAACTCAATGAAAGACGCGTTTTGCCGTTGTCATGGCAACTAATTAATTATTCCCTTTGTTCCTTTCCTTGGCTAGAATAATGATAATGTGGTTATGATAATATATACTGGCGGACTTCAAAAGCACACTTGAAAATGATTCTACTGACGGACACTAAAAACGCAACTCTTGATCTATAGGAGCATTTTCAAGTGTTGCTTTTTTGGAGTCCGTCAAAAGTTTTATTTTCAAGTGTTGTGTTTTTGAAGTCCGTCAGTATAATTATTTATGTTCATTTCTTACGTAGGTCCTATAGAAGAGGGTTGTTGTGTGTGACGTTCATGACTGGTTTTATACAGTATTATAAAGGGGGTATAAAGTTTGTGGCTGGTTATGTATGTATTGACACCAATAATTAGTACAATGTGTGTAACACTGCATGGCTGAGGCAACTACCCGCAGGAATTAACCCAGAGAGTGTCAATAAAACTGCAGGGGGTATCAAGCTCCTTCGTACGACTTAAATATAAGTGTTTGAGAAAAAGACAGTTTGTGCTTATAGATGAGTTTTATGTTTCTTCTTCCAGCTGGCTGCTACTTGAAACCGAATTTCTTCTTAACTCTTAGTATGATCAATGAGTCTCTGACCATGTCGGCCCCTTGACACTTCTAGGGTTAACAAGCGTACTAACATCACTGCCTGTTATGCTCTGAATGTTACAAATCTACT
This sequence comes from Peronia verruculata, assembly GCA_038406235.1. Lineage (NCBI taxonomy): Eukaryota > Metazoa > Mollusca > Gastropoda > Systellommatophora > Onchidiidae > Peronia > Peronia verruculata. The sequence goes on from JBCAUA010106076.1 coordinate 9,308, forward strand.
GAACTCATCTACTATGACTATGATTCTTGTGTTGACTTGTGCGAGGTGAATGCTGATGCACAAGCTAAGAAACACATTATACTTACAAAAGGCTAAACCTGCCCCATACTAGTGGGGAAATGTAAGAAATAGCTGTGTTTATTCCCTGGCATAATCTGGTTTGTTTTCTGAAAGATGGCAACCAAAGGTTCGTGTGATTGATGACTGGACGCTGTGGGAGACATCATAACTACCCTCGTGAAGAGCTCAGTCAGAACTGAAAGTGACTATTTCAGCCTCGTCTAAATGTTTCTGATTGATGGTCGCTGGTGTGGTATCTCATGAAACCCGGAATATATTATGTATCAGAATTAAAATGTAAATTACTAATTCACAGTGTTTTACGTGATTGATTATCTGCGGTGTAATACTTTGTTACACCGTAACTAAATGTCGCAAAACTAGAATGAATATTAGCATAACAGTCTTAGCTTGTTGAGTCGTCATCGAATATGCAATGCGGAAAGAAGTTTCAGTGCTTTCTCCTATCCACTCTCTGTTCCGGGTTATACGGTACGCATTATCTTTTCGTATTTTTCTTTTAATCTCTGTAAGGCGTCCCTCGCTGTAGCTCTCCTCCTCTCTGCCAAATGTACACGTATATCAACTTTCTTTTCCCGTTTCTCCCCTCATTCTTATTCTTTCGTATTGCATCTGCATCTCTATTTCCTGTCAGATCTAGAAAGAGAAGGAGAAACAGAGGGCACCAAATTGTATGTATGTAGGCCTATGTATGTATGTATGTATGTATGTATGTATGTATGTATGTATGTATGTATGTATGTATGT
>JBCAUA010106087.1:0-23593 GCA_038406235.1 Peronia verruculata
TGTGTGTGTGTGTGTGTGTGTGTGTGTGTGTGTGTGTGTGTGTGTGTGTGTGTGTGTGTGTGTGTGTGTGTGGTTTGGTTTGTTTGTTTGGTTTGTTTTGGTTTGCTTAGACAATCTAAGATAGTCTGATTCAATAAAAAATTCTGAATGGAAATTTAATCAAATTACCTGATTAGGCATTAGTCAAGTTAAGATCCAAAAGTACAGAGGAAAGATTCATCAAAATAAATGCCGTGGCTGTTAAGTTAGTGTTCTCATTGAAAATCTCCTCTGAGCAAGCTACGTTATTATTCCTCTAGACCACATCGACGGACAACCTTGACAAAGCCGTAATGATGATGATTATAATTATGGTGTTGTTGACAACAGCTTCGTGCACATTACACAAGAATAGGCTTACTTACAACAATAAATAAATATTTTAAAAGAAATAAATAAATGACGTAAACTACAGATGTCGTCTATATTTTCTTAAACGTCTATATTTTCTTGAGGTCCATCGTCAAAGATTTTTTTTTTTTTTTTCACCTGGCAAATATGCTATAACATAACATAGCACATAGGCAGCGCTACTGTATTAAGTATGAAAAGACATTGCACAACTGATCAGAAATATTGAGAAGAGGAAACCACGAACTGATACTGTGCATCACAGAGGCCTTTAAGCGACTGAGATACTCATATGTCAAGAAGAACGCCTCTTCGCAAGTAGCGGAAGCTTAAAGGGCTTTAAACATCCAGAAAGAGACACAGTTGAATTAACCATCTTTAGAAATTAAGAGGAAAATAAGCAAGTAACAGGTCCAGTCAAATACTCAACAAATTTCTCAGGTCTGACTAATCCATAAAGCAGCATACAAAAATCACTTTAAAAAGGGTCATCAATGCATGTATAAAAAATGAGCACATTTATTTATTTATTTTATCATTATTTTATTTATTTTCGAGATAGTTTGCCTCATAAAATGAGATGAGGTGACGTTGTTTTAAACTGATTATACATTCAATTGCCTATGTGCATGTGTTTTAATTACAAATGCCTCTTTTTGTTCATTTATTTTAATTTACTTTGTTTCCAATGATTGGTACATTTTGCCATCTTTTACGCCCCACAGTAAAACATGCGTTTATTTCTACAAGCCAATATGAGGCCAGTAGGTTTAGCAAATGGCCACACTCCCTACACAGTATAAAATGAATAGTCGAATTTATCGACCTAATTTGATCACCTTGGTCGATCAGTTGGCAATCAGATCCTTGTAAATGGACATACTGTACAAATTTTGAAATACATGTAAAGATTTGCAATTAAAGAAAAATAACTCAAAAAATGCTGTTAAAATCTTTATTACTCTAGTTATCTCCCCTGAAATTGTAAGCTGTTCTGAGGATACCGTACCGCTTTGAGTTTGACGATTATTCACAGATACTGTTTGTTTATGCCATTATCATAGCTTAATTTTTATTCTTTGAAAATAACGACTTAAACAATATGTACCAGTACATTACTTGTATGGTTATAATTACACGGATGGTCCAAGCGTCTGATTCTATCAACATTTTTCGATTCTTATATTTCTTTATTTATTTCTTTTTTGTTTTTTGTTTTTTTAAATTTGTGAAAGCTTCGCGCTATACCTGAAAACTGGAACAATTTATTTATTTCCTTATTTATTTATTTATTTATTTATTTATTTATTTATTCTATATATTCACCTTGTGTTACTGATCAGTAATCATCTCATTTACTTTTAACGGACTGGTGTTTCCACACGTACAGTAGATTTACTATCTTAAATTTACCACAGAATTATTCTTTTTTATCCTATCGTTCTTAATCACGTGCAATGGGCCTATTCGTTTGGCTTTAGGGGGGGGGGGGGAGGGGAGTGGAGAGGGGTTCACAATTTAAATTCACAGGAAGGGTTACACTCCCCATGACAGTATCATAAATAAATCATTATTTGATTCCTTTATGCTACTTTTAAAATTTTACTCATTTGTTCACTACACTCAGTAGCAAATAGTAAGCTCTGTCTTTGTGTGTGCGTGTGTATATGAGTTTGTTTGTTTGTTTCTTGTTTCTTTTTAGTTGTTTTTGTTTGTTTGTTTGTGTGTTTGTTTGTTTGTTTGTTTGTTGCTTTGTCTGTTGTTTTTTTTTTTTGTTTGTTTGTTTGTTTGTTTTTTATTCTAGCTTCATTAAAATTTGCCTGAAGTGGGAGAGAAGGGTAGTCTGTGAATTTGTCATAACCATATTTTCTTTTTAATCACACACGTCAACATTGAACATTTTAGGGGGCGGGGGGGGTGTCTAGATGCAAGAAAGTTTATGCTTTGTAATACTACAAAAATAACATAATCTACAGAAACACACACATACTCACACAACATAATGTCAAGGACTTCAGTGATGAAATCGGATTTTACTGACAATAGGAACACTTTTCTTCGAAGCATTATCACCATCCTAAATGAATAATCTAAAAATATTTCCTTCAGAAGTTGAGTTCAAAAAGACTCTCAACTGAGAAAGTTAAAAATAAATGAGACATCTCGAATTCGATCATCACTTTTCTTTTCTTTTTTTTTTTTCAGTTAAGAAATTATTCAAATTGTTTTCCTTAAAATAACATAGAGCATAAAATGTTGTGCAGAAGCCGTCTGAAAAATAGAAGAAACACATTTTGTAGTAATAATTGTTATTGCTGATAACTTTATTCTACAAAGATGAATTTCAACAACAAACTGGCAACTGAACCTGAAGCGGAAGCCGGAAGTGTTGGACGCTAGATCTAATCAACTCATCGGAGAAGCGAATGTTTTATGATCTGTACCTAAGTAAATATACTGTATGGTGAGCATAATTTACGTTTGCTAGTTATACATATCTTATTGTGATTTTATTATGATCTCTATGTTATATTGCCATGACCTGTATTTTGGAGGATCCGTATTTTTCGCATTGAAACATAACGAAGAGTGCCGCACCCTGTCTGGATTTCAGCAATATTCAAGCTTTTGACTAGTAGAATTTTGGTTGTCGCCCGGTGATTTGAATTTAATGTTTCAAACATAAGAGTCCAGTTCCGGAGTCAGACTATGAATATATTACCCTGTATTTAATCACAATGAGCAATAAACTTTGAGATATTGTCCAAATTGACAGGGAGAAAAAAAAAAAGGGTGGGGGGGGGGGGGTAGGGGTTGCATCTTATTCTTAGTCTTAGCAAGCAGTTAGACCTCTAGCATTTAGAGTCTATGGTAAGTTTAATAGACTTAAATTAGCAGTCGGAATCGTGCCCGCAGGTAGTTGGAAGGCAGTATTTAGTGTATGTGCCATTTTTCACTCAGAGGTGGGACTTTGTTATAAAGACAAGCAGGAACCATATTTGGGAGTCCATTATGCCATTTCCTTACAGACCGGGGTAGCTTAGTGTTACTTTGCAGCGCTTTCCAGACCTGAGTCTGTTTAGCTTAAGTGTTAGGGATTTACTGAATATTCTAGTGGGACAAGTATTCAAGGCATTGAGCGCAAGTGAGAGGAAAAAAAAATATTAACAAAAATATAGGATTTAACTTTTAAGTGGAAATTTCATTTACAATGGGAGGATCATATAATAGATCTAGATCTAGGAATACTAGGATGTTTGTGGTCTGACTTGTGGTCTGGCTGAGCCGATTTTTTTACCTACTTAGCCTCCACATGAATGGATTAGACCCGACACTGCCATAAGTATGGTAATATTTGGGCCTTGTCTGTTGTGTTTCTGTTGAAAAGTTATTTGATATACACAGAGAAGACTCTAATTCTATACTTAGAACTTGCTCTTTATTGGAAAATTGACTCTTTTCACAACATCTCCCAGGCTAGCCTAGAAAATAAAACAAGGGAAGTCACGCATGCTTAATCACAAATAAAGGTAAAATGAAAGCACAGACAGCGAAAACTGATCTCTTGAGAACCCTAACCTAAACACTGATCCTTACAACAAGCACTTCAGATTTTGCATATTATGATGAAAATATGAGAAAATCCATGAGAGATAGTTGACTGTGACTGAATATTTACCAAGGGGCATCTTTGAATTAAAGTACTGGGTCTGTACATTGAGCAGAAAAAAGCTATCCGGACCTAAGTCCATAATAATAGCCACTTTGCACTCAGGAACAGGTGTCAATTTAAACAGATCTCAGTATTCTGTCTTGTTTTGCAAAACGTAAGCATCCCATCCAGTCTGGAGCTGTCATTTGCATCTAATCTTGTTACTCTGCTTAAAAATGATTTATTCGTCAAATACAAGATAGCCTTTACTATGTAGTTGAAGTGGATAAAGGAGTAATCAACAACATTAGTCCATGAAATAAATGTTTGAAAATGGTGCTGATTTTTAACCTGTATCTGTCAATTGCAATGCATGGACATACACAGATGAATTAGAGGTAGCTTACACATAAAACCTATCATTAGCAAGAAATAATTCATGTGGCAACTAGGACTGACAAACTAGACATGCCCTGCAGTACTGAGTCACAGGGATCACCTAAACCTGTTCATTATATTGGGAGGGAAGAGGTCAAAATTCTTCCTCCTGAGCTGATGGAGAGAGGAATGAGAATAGATATATATATTTGAACCTGGAAATTGCTTTTGATTATCATGGGTATGATACTAACTTTCTTACTAACTAATTGCATTCTATAGATCCAAAGTGATCAGGGCTGCACAAGTCTGCATATCTGCAACTCGTACTCCTCCTCTGTTGAGTTGTGGCACATAGATCAAAATGTCTATGAGTCCGGTCCCAGGTCATGGGTCCTTGCAGGTCAGATGGGATCCTAAAAATCTGGAAATTCGAACAAAATCTGTGGAAAAAACACTGGAGCCATTGGTCACTCAGGTAAGTTGAATTTTCTGACTTTGTAATATACCAGTTCCCACAGTCATTGAATTTATTAGTGAATACATCATTGTAAATTTACAGAACTGGAAAGTTTTTTTTTGTATACTAAATCCTAGTATGCAATAATTTAAATTACCAAATTTTAAGTTTTCGTCATGGTATGACCGTAGATGATCAGCATCAGTGAATGTACATTGTGTCAATATGAAAAGCTGAAAAATTCTCAAAGGAGCTTCTATAATCATGACATCCTTAATTTGATAGCTTTGCCCCAGAAATTCAAAACACATTAGTTCTATTGTATCCATAGAATAGTATATATACAAAATGGCTGCAGTGCAGAGTTTTTACAGACCTTTTGGACAGGAGGAGATGGCAAGGATTCAAGACAATCGCTTTTCATGCCTTGAATTTTGGAAAAGCCCATCAGGAGACCATCATTTAGCTTTGGAGATTTAAATGCACTTTTGCTGAATATAAATTTTGTTGTTTTTTTTCAGGTAACCACACTGGTAAACCAGAATGGGCCATCAAACAAAAAGAAGGGGAGGTCGAAAAAACCTCATGTTCTGAGTGCTGCCGTACAAAAAGCTACAGAAAACTTCATTATTCAAGGGGAACAAATTGCTCATGACTTTCCAGAGATGGAAAATGACATGTTGGCAGCAATTGATGAAGTCAGGAAAACAGGTGAGTGGGGCATAACAACTTATTATTAATGTTCTTAAGAGAAACCTTAAGACAATGAACTAAATCATACAACATATAATCTCAGGAGCCAGTCTTGACTGAATAGCACTGTCGTTCCCCCGAGCACAAAAGAGAAAACAGGTGAGAAGCTTGTAATGGCCATAGGAGGTAATACAAGATAAATTCTCTGCCTTTTTTGAAATGTATGTTAGTTATCAATATCATAAGGATGGGAAGGATGGTCAGTTTTCAGTATTAAGAGAGATATTGTTATTAAGAATTTGTTATTATTTATTAAGAACTGAATGCCTTCAGTTATTGATATATACTTGTGTTAGCATTACCTGTGTTTGATTTTTTTATCACAGATTCATGAAATATTTTACTATTTACTGAATTCAGGAGAAACCATGGATGATGCTTCCCAAGACTTTGCTGCTGATCCTTGCTCATCAGCTAAGAGAGGTGCCATGGTGCGTGCAGCCAGGGCCCTGCTTTCTGCAGTTACTCGTCTTCTCATCTTGGCTGACATGGTTGATGTCCATCTTCTTCTGAAAACTTTACACACAGTGAGTCATGTTTTTTTTTTTTTTTCTCTTTTTCTAGTTATAGTTGGATTATCAACGCTGCAGCTGAAATTTGTTAGAAATACTTCTGTAAGAGAAAGCAAGTTATAAAGTAAAGTGTTGCTGAGTGTCAGGAAAAACTGGCAAATACAGTGGTCTCTGCTTAAGAACCCGGTCATCGGGAGACAAAAAAAAGCGGGCTTTTAGGCGGACGGGTTCTCAGGTGAATTGAAAGTTATGCAACGTATCTGACCACAGATTGCCTTCACTATTATGATTAGTTGATTGTTACTGTTAGTTAAAGATTTATCTATGCGAATAAGTACAGCCTTCTTCCCTGTGTGTGTTATAATTAGACGTAGCAATTCCTGATCTCTTTAAGGTATAGTTACATGAATACTACCCAGCCCATAAACCCTGTGTGAGTTTTCACATAACAGCATCATTGTTGAGTTTTCACATAACAGCATCATTGTTGAAAACATGATATTGCTATGCCACCCCACGGATAATTGCACGATTGACTCAAGTGTTAACAGACTTACCGAAGGAGCAAAACAGCTGACCAGTCAGGAGGCTAAACTTACACCTCCTTATCCACAAAGCCAATCGCAAGTGTTGTCCCACGTGTTGTCAAACAAAAAAAAATGGTTACAAGTTAGTCAACAACGTGGCCTGATTATGCAGTCATATGTAAGCCATTACTTCCACTCCTTTGTCTACCTGTTCCTTCCACCCTGTCCCCATTTTACTGCACATCTAGCGCTTTGCATTTCTCTCAAGTGGACAGTATGATGTGGAATTTTACCATAAGTACTCAAGTATCTTGGTCTAACACCGGGCTCTTAGACGGATTTTTTTTTATATTTGGGAGCGGCCAGAGCGGGTTCTTAGAGGGGTAAATTATGGAGGAAAAATTCGTTTTGCAGCAGAGGTGGATTCTTAGGCGGAACGGGCTCTTAGGCAGAAGGTTCTCAGGCGGAGACCACTCTAAAGGCTTTTTATGATGGGGCTAAATCACTTTCAAGAAATTATGATGCAGGCTTGACAGAATATAAAGTGGGTACTTTCCTGTTATGGTGTACATTGTCAGAAAGATAGTTTCTGTGAGCTGTCAGTTAGATTGATTCTACAGAGAGGAAACAAATTGGATTCAGGAAAAATGAGAATTTTTGTAAACGCATATAGGCCTATATTGTCCTAACTGCTGAATAACCCAACACCTTTTTATTTTCTTGTAATGATTTTTTTAACAAAACTGTTTTACAGGTGGAAGATGACTTGGATCGTATTAAGAATGCTACCAGTCAGCAAGAGTTGATGGACGGATTCCGTGAATTTGGCCGCAACATGGCAGAATTGTCAGAGAGAGCTGCAAAGAGACAAGCTGTATGAAGCTCTTTATGACTGTTTACTTTTTGGAGGGTGATAAAGATCTCATTTCAGCAATGGCCAATATTAAATGTCAGTAGTGCACTAGCAAGACTGATAGGAGATTACGTTTGGTGTCATATAAATTATGTACAGAAGCATTTGTTATAAAATAAAATTGTTAATGTAAGTTTCATGTCCTGTACCCCTTTCATCTCCAGCCCAAATTGTTTTGAATTATTAAGCTCTTTTTTTGCTTGACAGGAAGATTGACTATGTTGAAGAGTGAAGGAACATTCAGTACAAAATATAGTTATTTTACATTTTTTTTCCAGGACTTGAAAGACCCTCGAAGAAAAGAGGAGTTAGCAGCAGCTCGGGCTACACTGAAGAAGAACAGTATGATGCTTTTGACCACTTCCAAGGTTAGATTCTTAATAAATTCTGTTACAAGCGGATTCAGTTAGGTCATGTTTTCAGTGTTGCCACTCACTTAGAAAATCTTCAAAACAGATGGAAAATGTTGGATGTGGTAGACAAGTGCTATTAATGGTAGTTCTTTGTTTCTATACCCACAACTAAGTCCAGGCTGTCACTCAGCTAAAATCTGTTATCTGATAAGTTTACTAAATTGTTTTGGTTGTTATTGTTGTTTTTATGTCTTTGTTTCCTTTATGCAATACTAGTGTTTTTGCAAAATGTATGGTGCGGTGTTGTAATTGTTTTGACTGGCAATTAAATAATCCCCAGTTTACCACTGTGTTTTTATATTTGTGTTTTTTAGGCTTATGTGAGACACCCAGAGCTGGCTGCAGCACGTTCCAATCGAGACTATGCCTACAAACAAGTGTGTGATGCTGTGGATACCATCTCTGGTGTGGCCCAGGCCTCGGGTCAGTCAGAGGCCCATCCCTATGAAGGACCAGGCGAACTAGCAGCTGCTCTGGATGAACTAGATGTCAGTAATAATAGATCTCACCAGAGAAAAGATTGAACATCATTGTATTTGCATTGAATTTTTATATATTTCCTTTTCCAAGATCCAATTACTTTAACAAATGACAGTGTAAAGTTTTCATTTTTGTTTGGTTTTTTTTTTGTACGTCTTTTTATAGATCTGTTCTTAGATGTATGGATAATTTTATGGATATCACATACCAGCCATTGGAAAGGGTTACACTGTGAAAGGAAACTACTGGTGGATGGGTCAGAAAATATAAATAATAACAGTTCATCTAGAATTTAATATCTTTAGAAGATAACAATTGTGCATTAAAGTGTTGTATTTATGATATTTCAGAACAGTGAGCAATAATAGTCCATTATGGATAAATGCCTGAACAAATGATTAAGGCGTATAATTTCCATTCCATTCTTCATTTTACAAAGCTTTTATTTGTAGTTAAGGGATCTAAAGGCAAGCCTAATAAAATGTTTTATATCTTCCATCAGCGCAAAATTATTATGGATCCCCTGACCTACAATGAAGTTCGGAGTCGTCCATCACTGGAGGAGAGGGTGGAGAGTATCATCAGTGGGGCTGCTCTGATGGCAGATTCTTCTTGTACCAGAGACGACAGGCGTGAACGCATCGTACAAGAGTGTAATGCTGTTAGGCAGGCTTTGCAGGATCTGCTGACTGAGTATATGAATAATGTAAGTAAATGGGGAAATAAAACATGTGAATTCTTTAAAGATTTTGAACTTATTGAAAACTTTTGTTTGCTCTACAAAATTTGTCATCTTAAAGATCAAACTATGCGTGAATTTCAGTTTTGAACTTTGGCTTAACTCAACAAACATGGCAGCTTTATTTTACTTTATTTAAGTGATTTTTTTTTTTTCCAACCTCATTTTAGTTTACATATTAAAAGTTCATGTGATAACAGTCACATTTCATGATTTATCTTGACAATTATTTTAAAAAGGAAATTTCCCTGATATTGTTTCTGGTTATTTTTTTTTATTTTTTGATTCAAATGACATGTTTGTCCACAGATGTCAATGTTTCTGTTTTATTAAAGTATTCATTTCTCTTCTATTTCGGAAAGAAATGTGCAGTTCACAACTTTTTTTTTTTTTCATGGTTTATGATTTGAAAAAAACAGAACTGTCCAATAGACTATTTGTCTGTTCATTAATGAAGTCTTTGGGTTTTTGTTGCTTCCAATGATTGGTCAGTGCAGTTGTTTAGCTGTTTTTATGATTTTGTTTCTTATCTTGGCCAGTACAGTTATGGAGCACAGAAATGCGGCGCAGAACAAGACTTCTGATTTGTTTCCGCAGCAAATATGTGTTATATAGCTGTTTTATTTGTCTGCGTTTAAAAGAAAGATTCATCACTTAATGCCCATAACTCAATATTGAGTCATTCTGACCTGGTGCCCTTTTGTTCTCTCGGTGTTTGGTGACTTCCATGGGACATCAGTGTGGAAAACCCATGATCAAGTCTCAGGTAAACTCTCAATGACCCTCAGTTTGCAGGAATGAAGCCCTCGTCTTCATGGTGACCAAGAGGCCACAGCTTGATGCCTAATGCCTTGATTTCCATGCATGGCCTCCTCCAGCCTTTACCACTGCTCTCTCCCCTGCTACCGTGTGCACTGTTTGGCACATCCTCCTTTGTCCCCATAATCAAACACTTTTCATCTGTCTGAGGGAAGAAACATCCTAATCATGTGGCTGCTCACCTACATCTAATATGGCCTCAGATTTATTTCTCACTCAACAAACCACCAAGGACATATCGTTTTTTGCCTCATTTTGTTGATATTAATCAAATTTTGTTTGTTAGCATGTGTCATTTTCACACCACCATTTTTTACAGGTTTGTATATTAGTTTGTGTACATTTTTTTATCACATTTTGGTTCTGAAATGATTTTTTGGTTTTCCTTCTCTCCTTTTTTTACGTTTTGCTTTTTTCTTTGGGATGAAGATACTAAGCCAGGCCTAAGTTCTAATGCATTTATTTTTTTATTTTTTTTTTTCAAACTGGTTCTGAATATGGAATCGGATGTAACAAGAGCTGTTGTTTGCTTTGGCTTGGATGCTTAGAAAAAGATGCACACCAGACCTCTAAGTGATGCAGATGAAATTGGTGACAGATGTTTCAGTTGTGAAAACATTACAACAGTTAGTCAGTAGTTTCACTTGTAACCAGCAGAGATGATGCAAATTTTATTGTTTTCCTGAAGTGTAAGGTGAAGTACATCCAATTGAGGGATCAATTGAAATAATCCTTTCTTGAGGTGTATTTGAGATATGGCAAAGTCTTGCAAAAGAAACTGTAAAAATTCATTCTTGGCATAGAATAAATAGCCTGGCCTTTTTGCAGAGTCAAAAAAAAAAATCCATCACATAGTGGAAAGATCTCAACTCCAAACCTGTATGGCAGAAAATTGGTGTCACAAACCAGAATGGCAGTTGATACATTCCCAACCTGCATGTGGACATTACAACATAATGTCAGTATGGCTCAAAGTCAGATTGACAAATCAGTTGAGGCCACCACAAGCTGTATCAGGCTAGATGTCTGCTGAAGGAATCTCTGTTATAAACCAGACTGACAATTTGTGCCTTTCTGACCTGCATGTGGACATTACATGTTACTGTCTTTATGCTGCTGTCTGCTACTGGGCCCATACCTTTTCACAGAATGCATGCTTCTCTGGTTTTGCCACCCCAATTGTGGTCTGTTGCCACCAGCAGTTATCTTGCTGTGTCCATCTCTTCTTTTTAATTTTTTTTTTTTCTTTTTTTTTTTTTGTTTTTCATCTTGAGGATACTCATCATGATGCTTATTTATTCAATTTTATAGAAATATTCAAGAATCATAAGCCGCTGCTCACTCAGTGTGACCAAACTATCATTTGTAATGGTAATGACAGGGGTTGTGGTTGCTGCTCAGAACTGATTCAGCTGTGATTCAGGAAATCTGTAGTATGAGTGGTAGTGGTAGAAGCAGATTTGGGAAACTGGACAAGTAGTATATATATACTGGCAGGTAAGTAGAATTCTTTTAGCCTTCAATTTTGGCTTGGAGATATGGTTCATATTCTTTGCCTTCGTTTGGAATATTTGTTAATTTTGATTTCTATTTCCTCCTGTTTTCAGGCTGGGAAGAAAGAACCTAGTGAGGAACTGGAACAAGCTATTGACAATATGACCAAGAAGACCAAAGATCTGAGAAGACAGGTGAGATCAAGATGTTTGTTTGTCTTGCGTGATTTTTTGCATTCTATAAAGAGCTCTTAATGACATTTCATGAATAATCTTGTGCAACAGTTCTCTTTTCATTTATCAAAGTCTCAGCCTCAGCTCTCTCAATTTTTTGTTTTGTTTTTTATAATGCTCAGCCCGATAGATACATCAGTCAGAATGTTGCACAATGGAATGAGTATAAAAGATTCTGTCTGTATGTTCAACAAGAAAAAAAAAATGTGGAAATCTCTTTAGTGTACAGCAGCAGTATCACTCAATTTGTGATAAATACAGATTGTTAGAACTGATGTAAGTTTCATAGAAATCATATTGCAGAGGATCTGTTATACTGAGTTGTGATATATTTACATTGTCAACCTGATATGTTTTTACAACTGCAGTGCAGAGGGACTGTTTCACTGAATTATAGTCAGCATTGTCATGTAGTTTTTACAGCAATGGCAACAGACACTGCTTGAAATCTCTGGATGTGATATGTTAAAATTTATCAGCATTTTTCATTTCCAGCTTCGCAAGGCTGTGGTAGACCATGTGTCAGATACTTTCCTGGAGACTAACGTGCCACTGTTGGTTCTGATCGAAGCAGCCAAAGCTGGGGATGAGAAAGGAGTAGAGGAGTATGCCCAGGTCTTCATGGAGCATGCCAACAAACTGGTGGAGGTCAGTCACTTTGCTACATCATCAGCTTTTCCAGAAATAATTTCGTTTCAGTTCTTTTCATTCTCTTCTTCTCTTCTATGTTACTAAAAGCAAAAACCATTGCAGGTTCATGGATCTAAGAAACACATATCCACATGAAAAAGAATCACATGTTTGGTAGTTATTCATCTCTTTCTCACCAATATATTGCACCTTTTTTATGTTAGTGCCTTGATGGTTTCAAGTGCTACAGGTTTTACTATTATTTACTATTAAAAAAAAACATAACATGTTGGAATAGGACTATGAGAGTGTGAATGCAAAAATCACCAGCGGAGAAGAAATAAATGTAAAGTTAAACAAAAAATGCGCCATGCAAAGTGGAACTCTAGTGCAAATTATGGGGAAGAACTGCAGCAAGTTTCAGACCAGAGGTACAGATGTCATTCCTCAAATGTTTTTTTTTCTTTCTTTTACACATTTAACCTAGATCCTTCTTTAATCGTTCACAATTTTACAGGTTGCCAATCTGGCCTGCTCTATGTCTAACAATGAAGAAGGAGTGAAGATGGTGAGACTAGCTGCTGCAGAGATCGACAACTTATGCCCACAGGTAAGCCATTTTGTACCATTATACTTTCACATATCTTCTAGGTTATATTTTGTAGAATGCTGTTCACCTTGTTCCTTTATCATGTAATCATGTAGCATCCAGAATTGGCTTTTGAATACTGCGCAGCCAGACGAAAAAGTTGAGAACTCATTCTGAAGTCTGTCTTTCCACCAAGTGTCATCTCCTTTAACAATACGAAAATTATGAAAAGTAAGAATTTATTTATCTTTGTGACCTCATCATGTGTCAACTGAAAATATGTTTTATTTTAGTTGTGGAACTGAAGTTTGGTTATAAAAGATGAGGAAAGCATATCATATACTTGAAGAATAGAAAATCTGAAATGGATCAGGAATGTCTCTATAAGTCATACCTTTGTGCCTGAATGATTTCTCTAGGTGGTAAATGCTGCCCGGGTTTTGGCTGCACGTCCCCGATCTAAAGCTGCCCAAGAAAATATGGATGTCTTCAAAGATTCCTGGGAGAAGCAAGTGCGCCTGCTGACAGAAGCTGTGGATGATATCACAACTATCCATGACTTCCTTGCTGTCTCAGGTCAGTCAGGAAACTTTCACACAAACATACACATGCCATTGGTCTCAAGCCAGACCAGAATAAGAGTGACACTGACTCTGCCATTTTTGATGGCATTTAGTATATAATATATTTGATGATTGAGGGGATGGGATGGATGCAAATGATTAGAGGCAGTCAGATCTCATGCAGTATGCCAACAAAGAGAGTCAGAAAAATTACCATGGCATTATAGCTTTTCAGTTAATTTTCTCTCAGCTCTTCTTATCTGCTTTTCCCTCAGTGAAGAGAAATCAATTTTGGATCAAGGTCTGAAAAACAAACACATTCATACTCACATGAATTAATGTTTTTTGTTTAAATCTCACATGATGTGGACTTAGTCTCTCAACTAAATTTCTTTTCTGTGGATATAGCACAAAGATATTTTAGAAGCAATAGAATGTAAGTGATAACTCTTAATTTTGCATTTTAATGTTTTTAAATGCTGTTTGCTGTTATTTAATATGTTTTTTAATAGCTTTGAATTAAACTTTCTATTATATTAACTAGAGAAAATCAAGCTTTATATGCTGTGTACTTCAGACATTTCACCATGAAAACTGTCACACTGTTTGATAAATAAACACTCTTTCTCTTGTTCACCATATAGTCGGTTTGGTGTTAAACTCCAATATGTTGTTTGCCTAACAGAAAATCACATCCTGGAAGATGTCAACAAGTGTGTGATTGCCCTGCAAGAAAGCGATGCTGACACTCTGGACCGGACTGCTGGGGCCATCCGTGGTCGCTCAGCTCGGGTCTGTAATGTGGTCGAAGCAGAGATGGACAACTATGAGCCTGGTCAATACACAGAGAGAGTGATGGAAGCCGTGGTCATGCTGAGAGACCAAAGTAAGTCGGTCCTTCCCTAAGGTAGTGACAATTGGTTGTTCAAGTTTCATAGATTTATATTGTTAAGAATTCAAACAATCATTATCCTTACAGATTTTAACTAGATTCTAGATTTTCTCATTTAATAATGGTGGAGGAGACTGCTTTTCTTTTCTGTGTGAACATCATTTTAATAAATCAGAGCAGTTCCTACCTATGCCTGATGATATCTACTAGTGGTTTCAGTGTCCTGGTCAATACTAGCATTGTTAACAACCAACAACAATGAAATTTGTGTCCTATGGGTACACACTCCAAATGTAGTATATGTAGGGTTGTTTTTTTTTTTTCCATGCTGTTGTTGTTTATTACATTGCCTAGTCAGGAGATTTGTCAAATCAGTTTTAAATGTTTTTGATGGTGAGCTGATCATAACAGACATGGACAGTTTTGTAAACAAGCTCATGCAACACCTGTGATGACCAATTGGCGATGACCATTGGCATCTATTGACTTTAAAAGAGATAGCCAGGGTCAGCTAGTAGAGCATGTTTGTCAGTATCAACATTCTTGATTTGGCAGTGTGTATCAAAATGTAGTAGAAGTGAGTTGAATGTCAAAGGTGGCTTTTTTTATTTTTTGAGAAAACAGGACTCTGCTGACCATAAGATCACTTG
This sequence comes from Peronia verruculata, assembly GCA_038406235.1. NCBI lineage: Eukaryota > Metazoa > Mollusca > Gastropoda > Systellommatophora > Onchidiidae > Peronia > Peronia verruculata. The sequence continues at coordinate 15,088 of JBCAUA010106087.1, forward strand.
AATTAGTGAGAATAAATATCTTGGCACAGAATGAGGCATGGAAGAGTTGCAAGTAAATAGTTTGACCCCTTTTTGTTGGCATTAATGAATCTGTCTGAAAAATTAGACTTTCAACTGATTTCATTAAGTTGTGCAACAAATATTTCTCGATATATTCTTCAAATTTACATCGATATGCCTTTCAAGCTTTCACTCAGTTTTTTATTTTTTTTTATGTCATCAGTAATGCCCAACTTTGCTGAGAAAGTGGAGATGGCAGTGGATGCCTTGAACTCTAATCCTCCACGAGATGTGGATGAGAATGACTTCATCGAAGCCTCTAGACTGGTGTACGATGGTGTCCGAGACATCAGGCAGGCTGTACTCATGAGTGGGGTAGGTAACAGCACTGGCTGCTGTGTGCATGCAAATGTCAGGCATAAGAATAAGTTATCCCATGGTAACTAAAATACCAAATTGGGCCTTAAAATAGGGGGGAAAAATTGTGTAATATGATTACATAGATCTACTTTAATCTTGAGGTTGAATCAAAATTGCTTGTAGAATTTCAACTGAAAATTGAAATAAACAGTTCTCATGTTTATTAATGTTAAGATTTTGATATCATGGATATTTAAATGATGGTAGAAAAATTGGTGAATGTATGGCAGATGGGAAGAACAAACAAAAAAAGTATATAACAACCTGTCAAATAATTTTTTCTTTTCAGGCGGACTTTGATGAGTCTGATAGTGAAGACTATGAAGATGATTATACCTATGCCCAATGTAAGTTGTGTTTGAACATTTCTTTGTATTCTTTGCTGTGTCATCTTAGGATATGAGATGTGACAGCATTTCAGTTAGTTACTTCATTTTACAAGTAGAATGTAAATGGCTTGGCCTACTTGAAAGTGGGGATCTTTCTATGTTCTGTGACTGTATCAAACAGAACAATGCCAGCTTTTAATTATTAACTTTAACAGTGATATCAAAGAGATGCGAACAGTATATGTACTGTTTATGCCATGTTCTATTCACTAGTTATTTCATATTTTTAGTTGTAAAATTTACTGTTGCAGCTTAACAATACAGAGCTGGTGTCTCTCCATATCAGAGTATGGACATTGGTACTGAAGTTTTATTTAACAGTTGCACCTTATACCATATCAGTGACCCTCAGAAGCTAAAAAAATGTCTTACATCAGGATATGTAAAAATGGATATCAAAGAACATTAAAAAAAAGCAATCTATACTGATCAAAATGTTGGACTGAAATAACCCATATATGCCTGTTGCAAATCTCTGGCCTTGTCAATCTCCAGCGAGTGTGGCTGACCATGACGACTACTACGGGCGCAGTGACCGTGCCATGATGCGACGGCTGCCAGAGGAGGAGAAGGAGGTCATTCAGCAGCAGGTGGAGCAGTTCAAGATGGAGAAAGCCAAGCTGGACCGTGAGGTGGCCAAGTGGGATGACAGTGGTAATGACATCATCGTCATGGCCAAACAGATGTGCATGATCATGATGGAGATGACAGACTTCACCAGGTCAGAAGCTTTTGGCTGCTTTAAAGTCAGATAGTACTTATTTTATGCTTGTTTACACCTTTAAAATCTTCCATATTTTTCTTTTTCTGATATGTTTATTTTGAATCAGGTACCCATTTTAGTCTGGCCTGAGTCAGGAAATGTGCTAAAATGTCTCTTCCAAAGATAAAATGTCAGGCTCTACAAGGACTTGAATGCCTGGAAGAAAGAAAATATTAAATGATTTTTGTCCATCTTTGTTCTGGCCACAGAGGGCGAGGCCCACTCAAGAGCACAATGGATGTCATTAATGCAGCCAAGAAAATTTCAGAGCATGGGACCAACTTGGACAAACTGGCTACAACAATTGCTGATCAGGTAATGTATAATCCCCTGTGGAATAGTCATATTTTCTATGATACAATATCACTTTCTCAATGAAAAAAAACTTGATATCTGTACTATAAATCTACAAATAAAAGTCTTATAGACTTACAAATAAAAGTCTTATAGACTCGAAAACTACTGAATATATCCAAATGAAATTTGGCACACAACATTGTTGCATAAAGATCTGTGTTTTTTGTTACATAAAGCCGCAAAAAGTTTGTTACATTTGATGTTATTCTAAAACTGCAATAATAATTGAATGATAAACTCGCGAGGGTGTTTGATCCAAATCATACAATGGGAGGGGAAGGAGAGGGGTAGTGTGTGGTGAATTGCATCCTGTGACATAATATGCTCAGTCTGGTTTCTGCTCAGTGCAAGTATTTACAGTGAAACTCCGGTTTAAAAGGAAAAGAATGCAGTATGTAATGTTATGCATGCGCCTCCCCCATTTTGTGATAATTTTTAATGCAATATAGATCTAGTCTCACATGATAACAATAAATTTTGAGCATGCTCTGGACAAGAGCTGACCTGCTTGAGACTGTTTGAAGATGATGATGGAACTCCATATCTCTTAGTTCCTCATACCTGACAACATGCAGTAAAGGGGTCATGTGAGAGTTGTTGATAGAAAATTAGCACATTAAAGTATCAACAGTGAAAGCAAAATGTAAAAAAGTATTATGTTCATGATCTTGGAAACATTAATGTAAGAGGACAATTGTTCACAATCTAGATGTAGAAAATAGATATAAAATCTAGAGTTTCATCTGCAGATTATGATGACTGCACTGCCTGTGGAGTCTTGTAAGGTTTTGGAATTTACATTAGTGATATATAGTTCTATGTTCCCTCTCTCAGATTCCTGAGACTTCTTCCAAAATAATCTAGACTTCTCGTAACATGAAAAGCCTAGGATTTTTTAAAGTGTCTAATATAATTAGACAGTAGCTGATCTCTCATGATAAAATAGGGCAAGGCCAATTTTCTGACTTTTTGGTGAAATCATTTTGATGTCTCTGGCTTATGAGCAGTGAAAAATCTTATCCTGAATTATTAGATGACCCAGTGTTTTTGTATGTGTCATCCCTCAGTGTCCAGACTCTCAGTCCAAAAAAGATCTGGAGGCTTATCTGCAACGTATAGCACTCTACTGCCATCAGCTGAACATTACCAGCAAGGTTAAGGCTGATGTCCAGAGCGTCAGTGGAGAGTTGATTGTGTCAGGGGTCAGTATTCTGATTTGTTTCTTAAGGAATCCCCTGTCTAAATGTCTTGTCCACATGATACTGCTGTCTGTTACAGTGGAGATATTCCATGATCTCATTGTGATAGTAGACAATCCATTTGTTTAGTTTAACTTTGCGCACACATTACACCTTGAACAGATAGAACATTATTCATCTTTCAGCAACTGCAACATCAATAATGAAGAGAAATATGGAATGACTTTATGTATTGTAACTGAAAAGGTGTGATGTATATTGCCACTGTCCACAGTCATAATTTCAGTCTCTGCATGACCAAACCTCCAGCCACATGTGAAGCAACCCAAGATATGTGGAATCCTTGACATACAAAGTATCTCAAAAGCACTCTTGCCATCAGGTTTTAAAGGTTGAAGATAAGCAATACACCTTCACATAAGAATCTCCATTTTCTACTGCTTTCAACCACCTTTGTGTGCAGGCCTCTCCGGTGTTTTGCAGCATCTCTTTCACACTGTCTTTGCAAGTCATGCAGATTTTTTCCTAAAGTTGTGACTGGTTATGGAGCTTAGTGGCATTTAGACCTTGCTTTGGATATAGCACCTCAAAAAAAGCTACTAAACCCCACTCTGCCAGGCTGCTGAACACCCTGACCGATGGATTTGTCAAAGAGATTCTCTCAGATGGGCTCTGTGCTTTTTTTTTTTTTTTTTGTGGAGCTATATCAAAGGCAAGGTGTATGCCACTAAACCCATAACCTATCACAGCTTGAGGAAAGAATCTGCACAGCTACAGTGAAGATATGGAAGAGATGCTACCAACAAAGTTACAGTGTTCCTGGGTTCAAAGTGGATCTAGCTTATCTATCAAGAAGATCTCAGTAAACAGGATAACCATCCACAGGTGGCTGATAGCACGAAGTAGCGCAATGCAGTTTTCACATCAGTGGGCGCAATGGTGGCACCCAGATGTCTGAACTGTTATATAATATATTGAAGTCTTAACTTTTTTTTTTTTTTAGTCTTTTTCTCTATATCTCTAGCTATGGCAACCCTTCATTAAGAGTCAAAGACATTCAAATGGTGACAGAAACCACTGGTTTCATTCCAGAAAATAGTGAATTGAAAAATATATTCCTTGACTGTAAAGCATTTGAAATGTTTACTTGCCAGTATCATGATACCATTCCCATCAGCACAATTCATTGAACTGTTTAGAAATTTATCGCAATAATAATATAGGACATTAAATAGGGCCTCACTCTCCAAGGGTTCAAAGCACTTTAAAGAATTGAACAGAGAAAATATATCAGTGCAAACAGAAACACCATTACATTAAACAAAATCTGACAAATTTTAGTATTGTGGTCAGTAAAATTTGAGAGATACCTACATGTTTATATAACTTGTGTCTCATTTCTTCAGGCAAAGGCTGACAAAGCTCTTCTACTGAGAAAGCAGGTTATTTTTGAAAGTGTAGTGAATAACACACTGGATATTCCTCATTGATTCTTCCCATTTTTTTTTTTTTTTTACGGTTGATCATTTTATGGCATGTCAGCTCTGTTTCAGAATTTTTGTGGCTTTGGAGAAACTTATCGTAAGGTGAACATTTTCCGGAACGTTTTCCGTTTAGATTCAGTTATTTTGAATTAAAACATATCTATATAAAACATTCTATATGGCTTTTTGAAGTTTTGAGAAGAACTCAGTGTCTGAGTGTTCTTTTCATTGACAAAATTTTGACCATATATTGGTTTCTCCAGAGCACTACAAATTTGTTTAAACATTTGTTTGGGCATTACTTTATTTGCCAGTTTTTTTACAAGTTGCATTTTTGGCTCTGAGCTATCGCTCACTCAAGAGTATTTAATTGTTTTTTTTTTCTTGAGAAGCTGCTAATGCTAATTTTATTTTGCATTCATGCTGTTCAGGATCATTTGTTTTCCTAGTGCTAATAAAGTGTTGTCATAACAGTGAAATTATCCAGTTTCAAAAGACAAAAAAAGTGGGGGCAAATGCTGTTATCAAATCTCTTATCAGAAAAACCAGCCAAACAGTATACAAATCTGTCATGGCGTAGAAGGGGTTCTAAAATTCTGTTGGCTATAATGGATAAAGAGCTAGAATATAGATTATAAGCAAACAATCCACTTTTGTTCACAATAAACACCAAAATGCATGAAGAAGTATATCCTTCTGCAGGTTACAAGCAGAGTCCTTGAATTTGTATGGCAAGTAACCATTCATTATCATGCTAAACCTCAGTGACCCCAATGCTGTAACATCTAGGCTTATAAATGAATAACATTGATGTTTCTACAGTTATCATTACCATTTCAACTGATCCTGCTCTTTATCTTCCTTTTTCTGTGCAGTATCCTGTTGTGGAATAGAGTATTTTAAATGATGGGGGGGGGGTGGCTTATTATCTCTGTATTAGCATTGTCTTTTAGCATTTGCTTTCAGGCACAAGGTATGAAAATGAGATGTAAGATGATACAGCAGTGAGAAGATACACTTAGACCTTTTTGCAGCTATATTCACAGTTATTGTAGGACTAGTTGATAGTGTATCTATTTCATTTGTAACTCAGTGCAGACCTATAGATGCAAAGATTGTTTTAGGCCTGTTAAAGGCATAATTAATGTCAGCTGACAGTGGCATAGTCAATTGTACTGAATGTCCTGGCACTGACACAGCCATGATTTGAGAATATCAGCAAAGAGGACAGAGATAAATAACATTTAACTCTTGGGGGGTGTCATCAGGAACAATTGGAATAATACTTTTTCTGTGATTTACTTACTTCTTTTCTGAAATGTATCAGTTTAGCTGATAGATTGGTGACAATAAGTACTTCAGAATCATAATGTGACTTTGCATGGAATCTTAATAAATACAAACTGTTACGACCAGTATTTGAATAAACTTACCATTTGACACTTGTAGAGTTAATCGTGATATCTGTTGGTCCTGTCTGTTTCAGCTTGACAGTGCCACCTCCCTGATCCATGCTGCCAAGAATCTGATGAATGCTGTGGTTCTGACAGTCAAAGCTTGTTATGTGGCTTCCACCAAGGTAAGTGTCTTTCTCTCCATCAGCCCTCCAGAATATTTCTCTTTTTCTCCTTTATTCCAGTCAGCATCACTTGCCACCATGACACAAGCCTGATGCACATTGCAAAGATGCTTCATCCAAGAGCTAATGAGTACACAATAATTCAAACATGAATAGTTAGTTATGGCAGAGGCTGTATTGATAATTTCAGTAATGATAATATCATTAACTGGGATATCTCTAGAATTAACACTACCTTTGTGATTCCTCTGCTAAATCAGTGATCTTGCGTAAGACTGTCAGTATAGTCTAGCCACAGAGACAAGTACTACATTGTGACAGAATATGAAGGGTTTCAGGGCAGTGAAAATTTGGAGTTATACCCCTCAGTACAAGGGATGGTGGTAGTGCTATATAGTAAGGACTTTCCCTCCACCAGATGCAACTTATCCTTCCCAAAAGTGTTCAGAAAATTCTAGTTCTTCATGATGAATTACTAACGACTAGAGGATAAATTGTCATTTTGCTCTAAATGGCGATTTTGGATGCGTCTCATTTTGCTCTGAAACCCATCATATACTTTTCCTATTGTGCAATGCATCAGCTGCAAATTTCCTTTTACTAAGTGTTGTGCCTGAATATAATGCAACATCTTTGTTTTAAAGTTCACTATCCTACAAATCATTTACCACTCCTGTCTTCATTTTTGTATTACAACATCTGTCCCTCCTTCAGAAGCATGTTCACTTCCATGGTTATTCTTATATATATTATTAAAAAGTTAGATAAGAGATTATTGCGATGACATCATCTTTCATCATCATTTCATATAGATCCTTCTCTATAAATAACACCATTTCTACTTTGCTGTAGAACATATGTTAAACCATTAGACAGTGAAGTTTTTCGATGACTTTTCTCCAAACCAAGTTCAGCGGAATAGATTCACTACTTCAGCATTTTCTCTTTATCTTTTCAGTACACCAAGGGATCAAATGTAAGTATTTAGTTCTATGTTTGTCAGTTGGTAATACTATCTGTAGAAATACCACCTACCAAGCATGCCACAGCACAGAATTGTGTTTTGTGATATGCACCTAACATCTGCCATTAATTTTTTTACTGTTGTTCCATGTTTTTTTTGTTGTTTTTTTTTCAGTTGTAGTTGGGTTGTTTTTGCTAATAATGAAAAGTACATCACTTTCCATGTTCATGAAGTTACAACCTTTGGGTTTCCTTTAATTCTATGTATTTGTGCTTGAATATTTTAACTTTTTTTTTTTTTAACGTAATATTTTTTAAAAAATTCTTTTTATATGTCTTTTTATTTAAATTTGCAGGGCTTTTTGATTAAAAGTAATAAAATTGTGAGCCCTTTTAATCTATGCATTTTGACAAACATCACATCCAGTCTTTCTAAGGTGGGAAGGGGGAATGCATCCTGGAGGTGATTTTTTTTTTAAATTTTTATCATATTCAGCATGTTCAAATTAGAGGAAAACAATGGGAAAAAATTGCCTTTTTCATACGGTTGCCATAGCAGGCCTGCCATCTTGGATTTTGGCGTCCCTAAATTGACTGATTTTAAAATCTATCTCCTCCACCAAATTTCAATGAAACTTGATAAAATTTGGTGAATATATTGTTTGATATAATATCCAAAAAGGTACATAGTTTTAGCCTATCCCTGCAATACAAAATTTTCTATAATTTTTTTTAAATGCCATATAGCAAAAATTCAAATTTTGCTATTTTTTCAGACTAAAAACCCAATACACTGCAATACAATACAATAATTTTTTGGGTTATGTGGTGACATTGATGCATACCAAAATTGGTTTGAATCGGTTTCAAAACAAAAAAGGAGATCGCAAAATACTGTCAAAAAACCGGGTTTTGAGAAAAATGCTTTAAAGTTGTTTCAGGAAAAAAATGACATGAAGAGTACTGTGTTCGGCTTTCAGCCCCGGAACAGCCTTTTTTTTACATACTAGCCCTCTTTTCATGACTTGTGTGTCTCTTGTTGCCATTTTTTGGCTGTCTAGGCATATTTTTTATCGCATTTTGCTCCCTTTCCCTAAGTTTTATAAGAGCCACCGTCAGGTTCTTAAGGGCCTGTGTGTCCCCCTATCATTTTTGAGTGGAAACCAAGAGTATTTTGACCTTTACTATGATATATAGTCGACAACTGAGCTACTAGTAGCAGAAAGAAAGCAAAAATGCACTATTTATTGGATGGGGAAAGTAATTTTAGAACGTTTACACTGATAATTTGCATGATCAGCAGTTTTTCTCGCCTCATAGTGGTCATCCAGTGTCCATCCCTGGCACTGGAA
>JBCAUA010106088.1:0-10135 GCA_038406235.1 Peronia verruculata
ATCTATCTATCTATCTATTTATCTATCTATCTATCTATCTATCTATCTATCTATCTATCTATCTATCTATCTATCTGCCTCTCTCTAAGAGGCCTGTATAATGACACAGGCTTACATTTGTACCTACCAGCAGTTTTTGTTATCAGTACAGCAATCATTCACTGAGAAAACACCAGTCCTATCCCGAGATGGCCCCTTGTCAAGTTCATCTATCAGTCTGTCGGCCATTATAGATCGGGTCCTGAAGTGTCACGTGCGCCGCCATCTTGTGGTCTCCTCTATCGCTAACGATCTCCTCGTAAAACAAACACTTCTTTGACAGCCAGAGGAAGGAGAAAAAAAGACAGATCGCAGCAATGAAAGGAAGAGCCAACACTGATGCCTAATCCTCCTTACTTTTTTCCACCTCATCTTTTGTGAAATTTTGTTTGCGGAGTTGGGTGTCGGGACCCCGGGGGAGGAGCAGGGAGACGGTCCTGAATTATGACAAGGGGCGTGGTCCATTGTATGGATTTTCCCTTTTTTTTTCCCTTGCTGTTTAGCCGGGGCTTTTTCTCTGGCAGGGATTCTAGGTGGGTGAGTGAGTCTTGTAGTGACTGAAATCTTGATTAATCATGACGATCGAAAGCTTGTCTTCCCGCCTGATGCTGTAGGATGATGTCTAAACACTGATAACACTGAACGTTCTGGAAAGCTTGGCCTAGAACTAGCTGACTCTCACATCAGTTGCTTCAACTCTGAAAATCAAAGAAGCCTATCACTTTTTCCATGGCTTGATTAATATTGTTCCGTAGAATTCTATGTTTTGAAGACTAATTTACAATGTGAGATATAGGACGGAGAAATGCAGGACGACGTGTTCAGTTTTAAATCTTTATTCTCTTGTATAGTGATTATTCCGAATAATAAATTTTAAAAATTCATTTATTGATTTCTAATTCAAGTTTTTTTTTTTATATTTATTCCATTTACTTACTTTTAAATTGTTTACCTGTTTCTTTCTTTCTTTCTTTATTGCTTGTTTACTTATCTATTTTTTTTCCCGCCATTCTTGCGGAGATGTTTCAAATATCCATGGCCTGGATGCTGTGCTCTGTACGCTGTAAATCGGGAACCCGAGACAAAATTAATGGGACACAGTTGTTTGCTGTAGATTGTCTTGCCAGAGGTTATATTTTTAATCACTATCTTTCCATCAAATTTTTCCAACGTATCTTAAAGCTGTAAGATATTTCATTTGACAGAGACAATTCCGTTTCTCTTTCTTACAGGTACTATGGACGCATGAAGAGTACTCAGGAACTAATGGGTACATAACTACAGGTATTGGTATTTTGCACATTTGCACAGACATGCGAGTAACCTACTAGGGACTAGTCGGACACGACATGGGGCCCTGGTGATCATCACCTTTAGATAATGGCCGTGTGCCCTTCTCAGGTGAAGAAGAAAGAAAGCAAGAAAACTTCGGATTATCAGAGCAGGAATTATCTTGGTGATATTCTATCCTGTCTCTCTCAGCTCAGCACTGGTCACAGACACTATTATACACATCAGTGAAAAGATGGAGATCGCCAACAAACGTTACGAATACGAATACTTTATTTGTTCACAAGGAATATAATTATTTTATACTATACTGGGATAGAATGCAGAGTCTACAAATTTCATGGACGATTCTAGACTTTAATGTATTGTATTACTGTCTTTCACCCAATGATCCCCCCCTCCACCTCCAGCATTTCCAACTACATTTAGAATGCTCAATCTTATCAAATACAGATTTTCATACATCCATTCAAATCCCCAGATACTGAATACAGCCTACGTCAAAAGGCATGGAAATAGGAAAAGAACAGTATGGTATTTTTTCTTTTTTTTTTTTTTAAATGGTTTACAATGACAACTTTCGCAATATACATTCCCTTTCATACATTTCCAAAGAAAACCTCTGATGCTCTAATGCAGAGAAATAAAATGCACAGAAAAATAAAATAGAAGGAATGAGTGCAAGAAATATTTAGCCAAATTTATACGTTAATTCCAATATATTGTTGAAATCGTTCTGTTCTGTACAAGTATTACCGACTTTTGGTTAAAGGTCTCAGGAAAAAGAGGGGGGGGGGGGAGGGGGAGGAGCATTTGTACGTTTTTATCAGTAAATATATCGGGCCCACTGTCTGAAGCATCTCAAAGAAACTGGGGACACAGAAAGCCCATGTTTTTTGCATTCCGTTCCGGATCTTCACCTTGAAGAGAAAGTGGCCAACTTTTGCGTCTTCCGCTGTCCCGTCTCTCGCGTGCGTCTCCTCGCCCTTTTTGTCTGCATTTCTCCGGCCCCTGTAACATCGACGTCCGCATCAGGTGGTGCGGATCAGCGCGGCTATGTCAACAGTCTTCTTATCGATTGCACCCAATGCTCCGAAGACTAGTTACCAGATTTTGTGTGCCAGCTCTCGGTTGTTCAGGTGTAGCAGCGAGCCCTCGGGCTAGGGTCGATGTGTCAAAGATGAGCACAATGAAAAAAATGAGTGCAGGCTCCGCAGAAAACAAAGATAGATGTAGAAGGGATGATATCATTGTAAGAAACAAACCACTTTCTCATTAGGATGTTATCTCTAGTAGCCTGCGGGCTAGAAATCCTAATCTTATTGATTAAGCTCTAGGAAAATAGATAAAATTTAATGGATCCATACATTTTTTTTTTGTACTGAGCTGTAAAATCAAACATTTGTCCCTCCGATTACTGTCATTACGTGACATGAATATACATATATATGGTAAAATTTCAACATTTACTTCATAAAATCTATTTTCTCTGCCGATCTAAGCACGCAAATTTTTTATCTCTAAAAATTGATGACACGTCGAGGTTAGATGAACTCTCTATTTACCCACAAAATCAATCAAACAGCAGTCTAATAAAAGCAAACAATTATCATCTAATTCCATTTTCCACGGTATCAGGAGTGTCTCAAAAAAGTGATTATTATTCCATAGATTTTCGTGTCTACACCCATCACAGTAAATTATACAACAGAAGCAAAAAAAAATAAAAAATGCCCAGCAGTGCTAAAACGCAGGCACGCACACACACACATACACACACAGGCACACACAGGCACACACACACAAACACACACACACACAGGCACACACACATAAAAAATACTACATTGGTGACAGATAAACATGTACAATGTTTTTTGTGAATGAAAAACAAGTCTGTAATATGGGATACATGAAATAAAAATGTTTCCGCGAGTGTCATCAACATAATAAGTACAAACGGACATGACAATTTACTGCAGGTGCATTGTCAGTGGGATATCATGGCGAAGGACCTCCAATTGTGTTGGACAATAATACGTACTATTTCATTGTTTCTATAGTGATATATTGATAGCTGGGGGAAAAGGGGGGGGGGAAGACAAATAAGGGATAAGAAGGAGGAGGAAAAAGATAAATAGAAAGACGAAGAACGCGAAAGATAGATACGAACGAGAATGAATGAAGAAAGAGAGAGAGAGAGAGAGGAGACGGGGTTGAGGGAATTGGAGTAAGAGAAATAAAGGTTAAAATGAGGAAGGAAACATAAATTAATTAGCAAGAGGATGAAAAATATAAAAAGACAGATACGAACGAGAATGAATGAAGAAAGAAAGAGAGAGAGAGAGAGAAGGGGGAAGAGGAAGGGGGGGGGGAAGAGGAAAATGAAATGACAGCCAGTAATCTGTTTCTCAATAATGAGATGTGAAAAAAGCGAGTACTGAGTGCGCATAAGCGCGCGCGGCCCGAGTGATGTTTGATCTTCGGCCATTATCTGCGCCCGCAAAGATCTTTGGCTGATTGGAAACGCTGGCAGGAATAGAAACATCTAGATCTACATGAGGTCACAGTTTGAGCATGCACTGAGAAAGTTCCTTCCTTGGAAGACTCCGCAAGGTGGAGTCTAATTGCTAGATATGACAATATTTCAGTATTGCTCAACTAGATTTGATGTGACAGATAATGAGCTGAGACCGCCTCCATGCTCGGCTGGTAAATTTAAGTAATAATATCGATTTTGCTCCACTTTTTGTTCCATTTATTTTTTCCCTTCCCTCCCCCCACCTCTTTACTCATGGCCAGGACATTCTCTACTCTCTCTTAAGCATCGCTTTACAAGAAAATCAAACAGACAGCTATTAAGCTCTTAGGCAAATGTTTGCTAGCTCCGCCCCGATAGAGATGTCAAACATCAATTTCATCCCCTATCGCCACCCAGCCTACTTTGTTTCTGCCTTGAATTTTTTTTTGTCTTTCTGTAATCCTGCCGTTGCGGAGGGGAGATAGCTGTTGTCTAGGCAGAGCTCACCAAAGGTATTTGAGTGTATCGCCAAGAAGGATTGGCGATCGATCAAGATAAGAACGGGTATTATCGTCCTCCTCCGGCCGATGTGGGACTTATTTTGATTTACTACAGTGGATGTCCCCGTTAGAGGTTTGGTCTCTCAATGGCCACATCAGTCCACTATTATCTCCCCTACTGTCTGTTTAGGTTGTTTTTTTTTTTTCTCTGTCTCTACCTCTCTGTCTATCTGCTTGTCTGTATGTCTGTCTGTCTGTCTCATTGTGTGAGATCCATCGGGCACTTTCTCAGACTGGAAGATATGAGATCCCGTTATAAAGAAAAGATTATATGGTGCAGATTACCAGGGGAAAACGCAAAACAATGTCATATGGGTTCAGATATTCTAAGCACTCTTCTTCTCAGTTCCTATGACTTGATCTAATTTACATCTGTATGTTCTGTGTAAGAGAGATGAAAGAATAGAGAAGGCAAATGCAGACAAGAGAAAGATGGAGAAAGAGAGAGAGAGGGAGGGACAGACAGACAGACAGACAGACAGACAGAGAGAGAGAGATTCTTAAAGACTTTAAATCTCTTTATTTTATTGTTCCATGCTTATCTTTATCGTCCCATAGATGAAAAAAAAAAAAAAAAACCCAACAAAAAAAAAACAAATGTATTGAAATGCCTGCCAATATTATGTTTTAGTGATATATTGGCCAAACCGCAGGGACAGAAAATACTTTAAAAGCGGCGGAAGAGCTACAACAGCAACTAAAAAAAAAAAAAACAACCATCAACTGCACTGACAACAACGTCCTTCACAAACCTGATGTCACTGAGATGCTAGTCAGGAGGAAAGACCACACACAAGACGTACGCTCGCCCGTATCGCTGGTGTAGCTCTGCATTTAATTTCACTTTCTACCAACTCAACGTCGACAAAAAACATCCTCTCCCATGGAAGTCACCAGTGAAGCAATGCTTTAATGGGAGATCGTTTCGCAGATTATCTGTCCTTTCCAAAAAAAGGGGAGATCATTTTGACCAGACTTTTACTTCCGTTTACAAGACAAAAGAGGTGTTGAGCAAGCAGTGTAAAGAGGAAAAATCCTTTTACTGCTTGCCATTCGAAAGACTGATCGCCAAAAAATATTTGATATAATTATAACAATAAGAAAAACAAAATCTCTTTACATCATAATCTTCTGGGAATTTTTCACTGTGAATGTTTCAAGCAAAGGACACAAAAGTGATTATTTTCTCTTTGCACAACTAGTTCAGTCCCTCTTTGTCTGGTAAAGGGAAACAATAGGATTGAGTACAACGATCTCCTATTGTCACTGAGGGGTTCAAGATCAAACTTTAATAACTAATGAAATAGTTCATGATCTTTCCCAATCTTGAGTGACGCAATACACCCAGGATAACTTCACTAGAAGGCGAGCAGTTTGGAAAACTGCAAGCTCACAATCTGTACAGAAAATCTGCAAGAAAACCCATACCAGGCTTTAAGACTCGAAAACAACTTTAATGTATCCTTATGAAATTTGGGATACGCAATAGTTGTGTAAAGATCTGTGTTTCTACTTACTTAAAGCCGAAAAAAAAAAGCTTACTTTGTTTGATGTTATTCTAAAAAAGCGATAATAATTGAATAGTAAACTCGCGAGAGAGATTGATTCCAGTTGTACGTCCGGCAGAATGACGCATTCAAAACAACATACAAGTTTTCTTTGAGTAACTTTCAGTTCACTGATCCAAAATACCAACATCGAGGTGCGCACGCAGATACATTTTGAGATCGCATGGTAGCACCGGTTTGGCCTGTATTTGAAAAATACAGTGGGTTTTCTTCTAGTTTCAAAATTTTAATATGTTCCTAAGTACTTCTAGAAGGACAAATCATCAAACGGCCACTCCAATAAATCAGATCGCAGTAATCAGTCGTATAATCTCACTGCCTTGTTAAACTTTCACAAAGAGAATCAAAGAATAAAAGGAGGAAGAGAAATGGGCAGGTTTTGAACACGAAATCTCATGAGCCGTTTTAGGCGTACTCAAATCATTCAGGCATTAATTAATCTAACTGAAATGTCAGAGCCAACATGACACACCAAGTTTACACCCAGGCATCACGCAACACCAGAATGTAGAGTTAGTCCTCAAATAGACCAACTTACAAGTAAACGAAAAAAGGTCTAGCCATGCAGTTCCCTGTCTATGGAATAAAATTCAAGATTCAAAACACCGTAGACCCTTTGTTTTCATATAGCGATTGAATTTTAATACAGTGACTAAATTCATAAAAAAAAGGAGTTCACTCTACTATGACTCTGTTCCAGCGTTAATAAAACAGTGAGAGATAATCATTTCAATTACATTTCAGTTCCATAGTCAGAGAAGTACGAAACAAGGAAATAAAATGAAATAATAAACTGAAATGGCTGAAATGTTACAGAATCGATGAAAAGTAAACCATTTTTCCTTGTTCTTATGTCACCTACAGACAAAGGTAGTTGATATGTGTGAGACTTTAAAGACAAGGGCAAAGTCCCCATGGAAAGGATTAGCTGCTCCTTTCTAAGCCATATATTTCTCAGAAAATACGTTTTACGACCATCAAGGTTTCCTGGGAATCCAAATTGTAAAGGAAAGAACCCCGAAATCAATATCTAGAATGGATGGCCTATTTTGCCTGTCCTAACTATCAACGCCATCGCCTTTTTTATAAAACCCTCATCACTCCGAAGTAAAATGAATTTGAAGTGACATCGGTCACTCGGCCCTCCCTTAGCTCTGGTACATAACAAGACTTCCTTGTGCTGACCAGCGCGACGGAACCCGAATCAGACAAATGAGGAAAGGCCTAACCGAAGGCGGTCGCCGTCTCTAGAATGTCATTTCCAATCTGGGCTGAGAATTAACACTAGGTTAATCTTATCTTTCGGGGTGTCAGACAAATAGGCTTATCCCAGAGCCTGTTAAGATGTACCCCGTATCAAATGAACTCCTGTAATCTTATTTGACCGTACCATCTGTCCGGTAGACGAGGATTCCTCTCCGGTCAAGCGAGAATTAATTATTCACTAAGTAGTGTTTCCAAAGCCGATAACATTTCGTTTTAAACATAGTTCTGGTCTCTCGAGAAGAACAGAATCAAGTAAAACGAGAGAGAGAGAGGAAAGAGAGAGAGAGAGAGAGAGAGAGAAATTCGTTAACTCCAGCTTGTGTAACAATCTCATTTGTTCCTCACCAAACTTGTGTTTGGAGTTAATGGGATTTATGAGCGAATCCTCTCAATAGCAGATCAATCTGAATCTCAGGACTAGTGGGAGAAAGAGACGTTTTCCCTACAGACTAAAACCACTGCTGCTGCTGGCTTGTGCATCTCCTGCTCAATGATAGTGGTTTAAATCCTGTCTGGAACAGGGCGAATAAGTATTCAAAAGGACTAGTTAATTAATTGTGTCAAGGTCATGGATATTTCTGAAGACCTTAACGAGTTGACGTCCCTAATCTTGAGCGCGATTTATGCATTACACATCACCGTCCTTAATCAGTCTATATATCTAATCGACCATTTATTTTGGCATCTCTCATCCCTTGACCAGTTCAATGCCGAAGGGGCCAGGCCTTGCAGTGGTAGACACGCCAAACGCCATCAGTCAAACCTGCTCAATGCCAGGTCCGACTATGTCAGAGCGACATGAAGTATGGGCGGGGCCAAAGGCGATGGACAATTAGGAGTAGGGGGAGAGAGAAAATGCTGGGAAATTTGCATCGCGGACCACGTGATTCATTCATCTCTTCCCCGGTGTAGGTCAAGACGTCTAGCAATCACGTGACTGGTCAAGCGGAAGTACATCATGGCGGGTGAGGGGAAGCCTCATCGTGCATTCCGCCAAATGGCTCCCCCGGGAGGGCAGGTAATTAGAAATTGGCCGCGGCGTAAGAGCCGATCGCCCAAATAGATATTGGTCTTCTGTGGCTGAGAACTGCCACTCGCTGGCCTCGGCAAGTCAGACCTCGGGAATATTGGTTTTGTGAGATGCCGGTCTGATAGATCTGAGATCCCGACTTCCTTTTGGAGAGGTTTTTTTTTTTCCCTAGATTTGAGAGATTTGCTAGTATGGGATCAGCAGGCCAAATTACTTTACGAGTCGAGAAATAAAAAAATAAACGAACATTTTATGGTTTCAGAAAATATGATCAAAGAAAAGATACTACTAACCAAAGTCGAAACGTAGGGACGAAGAGTCTTGAGGATTAAAGATTACTTTTGACTGAGTGGCCTATATAACACAAAGTTTAAATTTTCAAAACAGTGAAATATCTGGTCTAATTTTATTATTATTATTATTATTATTATTTTATTTTTAAGGGAGATATTGATGTACTCCAATCCTAAGTTTAAAAATCTACGAGAGTTTTACTCCGAAGAGAATGTGATGGCTCAGCAAATCTTGGAAATGCAATCTGTATTTTTTTTATACTCACGTCATAAAATTCAAAATTTGTGTGAAACAAAAAGAAACTGACCTCTGCCAGCCCAGGGACAGCTTTAACAAAAAGATTAAAACTTCAAGTGCTGTATCCCTTATCTATTTCAGTGGGAAGTAACTTGTACTTCTATCTAACGAATCACTGAAACAGATACTAAGCAATGCTGACTACGACCTTCCCCGATATTGCGTTCCATATACAGCGGTCGATTGTCTAGTTTCCGAGTAAGTCCTCGTAGTTGGAATACCTTCTTGTACCGGAAATACCCAAAATATAGATCTAATCAAAACTTAAAAACGACATAATGTCATGAGTCAAATCTTAAATCTCTCTAACAGATTGCTCAAGGCAGGATCTGGGCAACTGCCGCTGCTTATTGGAATTTCTCGGAAACCACAGGACTAATACAAACTTACAGCATGGTACTTGTTAGGTCTACAATTGTCTAATTTCATGACATCAGTGTATCCCAGGATGCTGGATAAAATTGTGGACAAAAGTGGATGGATATACATAGAGTCAGTCCTCTGTTCACACGCTGAATTTTGAATGTATTTACTTTTCTGTACAATATGTCATTAACAAAGTAAACTTTCTGCACTCGGCGAGTAATTCACAGAAAGTCGCAGACAGCTCAAAGTATTTCTCATGATACGGAAACCAAAATTTAAAGAAAAAAGTATTATCTTTACACCACAGCCTTTCACAAATTGTACATCTGCTATTTATCTCTTATGGTCATTCAGTTTTGTTGTTGTTGTTGTCGTTGTTGTTGTTGTTGTTTTTAAATAGCAGCTGAAGTAACACATTTCTACAGTCCTAATATGAGGTTAACTGTGAATTTTTAGCCAGGACTAAGCAGTTGTCAAGTAAGAGTTGAGAATGTCTTGTATTTTGATGACAAGGACTCAATTCTGGATGAGAGGAGAGTTGGCATTGCGGGTCACACGTACATGCTCAGAAACATCCACTAGGTACTGCGGACACACAAGGGTGATCAGGGAGGGGGGGGGGCAGATAGGTCGGGAGACAAGACAAGGACACGGCAGAGACCTGGGCCAATTCCGGGACATCTAGATCTACTCAGAACTCGAGGAAAAAGGAGGATCGGATTTGGCTGTCCTCAGCAAATCGCCCCCGTGCACCCCGGAGCATCGCTGGAATCAGGAGGCACAAAATGAGTGGAATTGGTTGCCCAATCAGCGAATATTCGCCATCATTACAGGTCTTGGGAGTGAGCGAGAAATGTCAAGCTTATTGCACTGGCTACACCTTCAACATTCCTGTATGTGTGAA
>JBCAUA010106110.1:0-10134 GCA_038406235.1 Peronia verruculata
ACCCCCCCCCCCCCCCCCCCCCCCCCAAACTCTAAAACAGAAATGTGTGGCTATGTAAAACAAAACATGGACATCAGTTTTGAGATCAGGCTGAAATACTGTAAAATCTTGTTTGACATTTAAGTGTAGGTTATGATTTGCTGATTTTCTTTCTCCCCCCCCCTTATGTTTCTGTGATTGTGTCGTGGACTGTCAGCCAAGTCCTGTCTGTTTATGTTGTTGTTGTGATTGTTAGCAGTGTCACTGTTGGTTGGTCAGATTGTCACTATGGGACAAGATTGTTCAGCCCTCAGTTGTAGAACAACGTCTAACAGTATGTTGTTTTGAGCAAAGCTCAGTGCTGGAATTTCCTGCCTGGCTTGTCCCTAGTCTGAGACTGACAGGAGAGAATGTTCTGTTCATCAATGTTGTATAACCATCTGTTTTGAAACGTAATTTCTTTCATTTTAATTTACTCCTCTTAGAACCTGCTTTTAAATGAAAAATCCGCCTGAGAACTTGATGTTGGGCCAGGATGAATGCTTGTATTGTAATTTCACATGAGATTGTTCACTTGAGGGAAATGCTCTTTGCTAGGTATACAGTAAAATGGGGCAGGATGGAGAGAAGGTTGGACGAGCAGGAGAAAGAATGGAAGATGTATGACTGCATAATCAGGCCACGCATGGACTAGCTTACTATAACCATTTCTTTGTCTTCTCTTAGTTTTGTATATCCATCTTAAAATCAGGTTCGTTTTATCTGTCTTATAACATAGGTCTACAGTATTTAAAGAATTAATGTTTTGTTGCACCCTTAGAGACGGCAGATGCTCTGATTGTGGACTGTGGTTATCAAGCCACCCATGTGGTGCCTGTTGTCGGAGGTCGCATTGCTCCAGCCCACTGTCGCAGGATCAACATTGGTGGAGGTTATGTGGACTGGTTTCTGCAGCGGCTTCTACAACTCAAGTACCCGGGCCATGTCAGTGCTATCAGCATGAATCGTGTAGAGGTCAGTCAGACAGGTGGTGACCTCAGTGTTTAATAACCTTGTGCTCATCACTT
This sequence comes from Peronia verruculata, assembly GCA_038406235.1. Lineage (NCBI taxonomy): Eukaryota > Metazoa > Mollusca > Gastropoda > Systellommatophora > Onchidiidae > Peronia > Peronia verruculata. Next base: position 1,047 of record JBCAUA010106110.1, read on the forward strand.
TGTGTATGGGCTTTAGGACATTCTTTTTTTCCATCAGACACACAGCTTTTGGGTCTAGTAATATTAGAGTGCTGGATTTCTATTGCTAACATGCAGCTCACCTGGGATGAGAGTCACAAGCTGGATTCCCAGGTTGTGTTATATCCATGTATAAGATTTGAAAGTTTATGTACTGAAATGATGTCACAGGATGATCATGTGATTGCCTGCACTGATGTCATAGGATGATCATGTGATTGCCTGCACTGATGTCATAGGATGATCATGTGATTGCATGCACTGATGTCATAGGATGATCATGTGATTGCCTGCACTGATGTCATAGTAAGAAGTATGATCAGCAAGTCTAGAATATGGAAATCACTGGGGAATACTTGTATCCAGTATGGGAGTTTGCTACGCGGAAATGAGATCAATTTTGCTTGTTAAATGGCGTTGGCTATCAGTAGATAGGCTATCCAAAGCATAGGATGTTTGTACTAAGACTCACCTTAAGATATGACTTTTCTGTTGCCGTCCCCAGCTTGGTGGCCATTGCTATTAAGGTCAAGGTCTAACTGCATATTTGTGTTTTTTTTTTTTTTTTCCAGGAGATGATCCGAGACCATTGTTACCTGGCCACAGACTTCCTGGCAGAGCTGGCTCACTGGGACGACAACCACTACTTTGAGCAAAATGTGGTTAAGATGCAGTTACCACTCACACAGGTAAGCTCACGTCTCTCTCTGAACTCTTTCCTGCTTCTTCTCCCTACTGGACAGCTCAGCCGTCACCATCTGCTCTAAACTGGGAATGGGTTCTCTCCCAACAGGCAAATGTCATTTCAGATAATGTGATGCACATGGAAAATGGATGGAGATGTCTTTCCCAGACACTGGTCTTATTGCCATTCTATATTGATGTGATTGACTCAAATTGTTCTCATTTGTTGGTTTGTTATGTTATGTTAACTCTTTGACTACTGTGAACCGACACATCAGCTTGACTTTGGCACTAGAAAGCTGCACAGAGCCAATACAACAACTAGATTTGTCTACGTGCATTTCCAGATTCATGTTTCATTACTTCTGTATTTACATCCAATCCATATTCTACATCCAGTTCTCTTTCCAACAGCATATAACATAGTCAGTTTTGTGTGAAACGAAACCAGATATTGGAAATTTAAACTTCTTACATTTGCTAAATATTTTTGACCCCTTTAAACAGCCTAGTCAAAACATGGCAAATAACCCAGCAGTCAAAGAGTTAATACTGTGGAGGCAGGGATGGAGAGAATTGTCACAGCAGAGATCCTCAGTACTCAGCAGTGCTTGAACAACTTGTAATGTTGTGAGACCTGTGAGCTGTGATCAGTGAGAGTGGTGGTGGAAACTGTCAAATTGGTGATCACTTACAGTGCATCAGGTCTATGAGAGAGACTGAACAGATTCTGTGGTTGCTGCAGCCACACTGACATGAGCTGGCTGGAGACACTGAGAGATAACATGACATATTGGGTGTGACTGAGCCAGCATGGAACAACAGCAATGGTAAATGTTACAATGTTTCTTAGACTTGCCCAGACAGGTGGGGTGGACAGGTGGTAATTATTGTACTTGTCTCTTGTGTGGCACTGTCCTGGTGGAACAGACGGCAGGTCCACAGGTGTCCACGGAGCAGCAGAAAGAAAGACGTAAACAACAGATTTCCAGACTGCAGGAGGTGAACGCTCGACGCAGAATGGACAAGGTTGGTATTCAGTCCTTGTTTTTTTTCATTTTTATTTGTTAGTTTTTTTTTCGGCATCTCTTATTTTTGTGTTCAGGGCATGTTTGATTGTAATTTCTTGTGATTATATGCAAATTTTATTGGCAGTCGTCATGGAATGAAAATTTGTGTTTATGTTTTTTTTTTTGTTTTTCTTTCCCTTCTGGTCTTAGTTTCATAAAAAAAAAATGTGGTTGGCTGTCACATGTGGAAACTGGTTGGCCAAACTTCACCGCGTGTTGAACATTTCATAGTCAGCTCTCCATATTTTGTAAAGAATTTGTACACAGTGTATGAAACGTCAACACAACTGGTACAGACATGAGACCTGGTCAGAAACTGTTTGATTGAGTGTAGACATGTTATGTTATGTACTTTGCTGTACTTGATTGGCCTTTGACCTTTCAGCTCCAGGCTGATGAAGCCAAGCTACAGAAACTTTTGGAAGTTCAGGAACTGATATTGACAGGAGATGATGACACCTTCATGGTAAATATTCATACAATGTGATGTTGGTGTGGTAGTGGTGGGCTGGTGGCTGGGGGTAACTGGGAGGAAATACTAGATGTCTGCCAGCAGTCAGCTGGTGGTGAGAGGATTGGGAAACATCAGTTTGCAGTATACTTCCTACTTTGTTGTCTCAACTTAACAAAGAATTTTTAGTCCTGACTCAAACTCCCATCATTTCCAATATCTGAAATTATTTGTTGTTTTAGTCTAGTTCACATATTTTGTTAGCCATATTTTCTTACTGTGGAAAGCACAGAGAAACATTGAAAAGACATGATCTTCCTGTTGTCAAGCTTTTTATACATACAAATACTGTACACCTTTTTTGTGCTTTTTTTTTATATTAGTCTTTTCTTGTTATGATCCTTTTCCAAATTGTCCAATATATTTTTCATACTCAGTAGATGTTCTGTAAGTACAAATATTTGAGTGAATGTAGTGAGAGATTCCCTGACACAAATGCTTTGTCTCACACCCACAGTCTGCACTGGTGGAGGTGGGCCTCAGTCGGGTGGAAGATCTCCAAGCTTCAGTGGACCAGCTGTCTGCTAGCATCCAGAGGGCAAAGGCCAAAATCCTGGGCCAGGAGCCAGCACCGATTGAGTCAGAGGTGAGATCATGGACAGTGTGGATATGACATCTATGTCTACCGAAGGAGACAGCCTGAGGCTGTGATGTCTTTGTTGTCAGTACATTGTTGGTTCATTATCAATAAGAGATGATTCACAGCGCTATAGGTAAGCAATATTGCTCTCTCTGCTTCTTACTGGAGTGAATCACATATTTTATCATTTTTGCAGTATCCTGTCACACACAGCTGTCACATTTCCCGTTCAATGTCAGCTATTCCCATGTTCTCATACCATATGCCAACAGTTATAGGGCCTACATACCTCCATTCACAACTTTAAAGTGTTAAATCAATTGTTGAAACTGCAGTTGCCACCAGTCAATGCCTGTCATCCACACCTATGTTTCCACTGCTGAGTTCAGGGTAATAGGATACTGAGTTCAAGGTGAGATGTGCAGTGTGACAAAAGACAAGATAATGGGGGTGGAGACAAAGTAAGTACAGTGGATCTGATTACTAGTCCATTTTGCAGGTCTGATTCAATAGTAATTGCTATCTTTAAAAAAAAAAGCATTATAATGAGCCATTTACGTGTAGACTTAACTAATTTCAAAATTCTAAATTAAAAAAATGCAAATATTTTTTTTATTTGATCAAAATTTAATCTTTTTAACAGCTGTGTGATACCCCTCCTGCAATGGCTCTATGTAACTGACACAATGCTGTCTGGGAGGGCGATGTAAAACTGCCACTGAACAACAAAGCAAGGAGGTTGAATATTTTGGCAAAATGATACTTTTCCATCCATACTGCAGTCTCTGCATTGCCATTTACCATTTTGGTTAATACCATCCCTTTGATATATAAGTGTGAAGGCTGTTTTATTGTATTGCCATTGGTAGAGATGTCACATTTGTGTTCCTTTACTCAGACTGAGCTCACTGTCTGACAACTAACACTGACCATCTGTCACTCCAGAGCAAAGAGCCCTCCTTCCCCCTGCTGGACATTCCAGACGAGATGTTGACCCCTGACCAGCTGGCTATCAAGAAAAGACAGAGAATCTTGAAGAGTGCGCGAGAGGGTCGGAAAAAAGCCTTGGCCTTGCAGAGAGAGAAGAGGAAAAAGGTACAGTCAGGTGCAATAACTGTGGAGGATCTAGCAAGATTTTATCTGCAGGTAGCTGGGATCTGTCCTTGTGTGGAGCAAATTCTGGGAGACATTTTGCTTTACTCTGTCTAGCTGAGGAAATTTTCTGGGAGATGTCTCTGAAATGTTGCACCAGGGCAATCCAGCTTATGTAGAGATGTAGATTTTTTTTTTTTTTTTCAGAGATAGTTGAGTATGTGGCATGGTAATGATGAATCTGTGACAATTTAGAGGTTTTTGACATTACACTTATGGTGTTGATTTTGTGACCAGTGTCCAGATTGAGATGTCATGGATATGTCAGAGAGTGAGTGATTGGTAATGGATATTTGTTCAGGTCAGCCCTCAGTCAGGGGTTTGCAGGTGATGATGTCATCAGGTGAGTGAATGATACCAGCTGTCACTTGGCTGAGCTCTAGATGTGAAAACTGTGGAACTGACCAGCTGGGCCAGGGAGGCAAAGATGTCCTCACAGAGAGAAAGTGACCTGTTAGCTAAACAGTGACTAGCGGGGGTATAGCTGAGTGACCGCTACTAGTATTCTTTTCTGTGATGTCCTGTGTAGTCCAGGCTAGGCTTGAGTGGTCGAACACGAGCTTGTGCCATCATGGGTGATATGACAGGAATATTGCACAAATCCGTGGACAAGATATTGTGGCAGGTCAGACATGATGTGTGGAGCTGGGAAATACTGGAGACATGCCAGGAGTTGTGTCAGAGATCTTGGCTATGTCAGGCTCAGATACATGGTGTCAGATGTTGGATGGTAGGAATGTTGTGTTTCTTTGTCAAAACCATCTCAAGACTTTGCCCATTGCTTATCTCCTTGTTGCTGTTGTTGTTGATTCCCAGGAGTGGGAGGAGGAGAGGAAGCTGGAGGAGAGAAGGCGGACAGATTTCACTGGCTGGTTGGCGGAGGTGCGAGCTCGGCGCCAGGTAGGCTCTTCTTCTCCTTCTCTCTCTCACACACACATGTATGCACGCATGCACACACACACATACACACACACGTTGTAATGTGATAAAGGACTTTTTATTCAGAGAGATATCAGCTTTAATCTGTTGTGTCTGGAATGAGTGGTGAGGTGTATATGAAGAAAAGGGCTGTTATACTTGTATGTTGGACCATACTGAGCCTGCTGTATGACAACAACATTAAGTCAGATATGCGTCAAAATCCAGCTGGTGTCTCATGGCATCTGTGATCATGACAGCTGTCAGACAGTATCATTAATTCAAAATGATTAAAACATGCTATGATACTGGCATTCCAACCTGAAGATCAGCCAGACAGGAGCACAGACAGCGGCCTTGACCCTGTACTGTCTAGTCTGTCTTATGTCCCAGGCTGTGACAGAGACTGAATTTTGAGTCAGTTTTGTTGGTTGTGATATGCCAGGTAAACAGTTGTGAAAGGTTGTTGCCAGCATTTATGGTAATAGCAATGTGATACATAGTGTGAATTATTTCATGCCAACTGATACCATTGACTGACTCATGCTTGACACACATTTCTGTCTCTCAGAACATTCTGGATGCTCGCAATGCTCGGCGGCAGAAAAAATCCGACATGGCCAAACGACGAACATTTGCCTCCCAGCAACGCATGAGGATCATCTCCCAGCTGGCTGCCCGTAAGTAGCTGTTACTGCTAATCTGGAAGTTGTTTGTTGATGCGGCTGTGCAGGAAGTGACACAGACTGATTGTCACATTCACCGCAAACATTCTGCATCATTGTGTCACACCAGGAGCCAGACAGGAAGTTCAGATTCATAACAATCTGATTATACCAACACTGTAGACCTTGAATGCCCAAACTTTTTGAGATAAAGGTCAGATTTTATAAGGTGAAAATGTGTGGGGGCTGAATGTTCAGCTTGACATTCTCTTTAAACCATAAATATTAAAATAATCAATGAAACTGAACTAATGGTATTTGTGAAATTTGTATTGCAAATGATATCCAAGAAAAACTTTGTCTGCACTAATGTGAAGGATGATACTGAGATCTCGACTGCAGTAAATAATCCTACTGAAATAGTCCATGTCTGAAGTGATTTAATATGACGAGACCGTGAGTTGAATGAAATTTGCATGCAGGCCACATTCAGGCCATAGGCTGGACTTTGGACATGCTTGTTGTAGATTTTTTCCATAACTGGACAAAAAATGTGTTCCAGGTCTTATTTTGGGCAGATCCTCTCTCTCTCTCTCTGTACTGTCTGTCACTCCCTACAAACTGCAGAGTTGACGTCATGTGGACAGTTGTCTAGTGGAGAGAAAAAGGGTTGATAAAACAGTGAGTGCTAGCGACACACATACAGTTATCAACAAAGTGAACATTGCCGGTTTATACTGTCTCCTCAGTGGGGTAACAGTTAGACTGAACGGTGATAACTTCCCAGTGAGCGGGGTGGGCTAGAGCAATCCATCTATGACCTCGCGCTGGCTTTACAGCAGGGGTTTCCAAGTGGTGGATCGCAACCTACAAGGGCATTACAAAGCCTTTGTAGTTGGGCATATGGCTGTGTTAGAAGTTGTTTGAAATAAAATTAATCAAGTTGCTGATGGTAAGAAGTGTGGGCATGTAGATTTCAGTGCTTTGGGTCAGGGATTGTAAGTGCTGAAACATTGGCTGCCACTGGTCTACAGTCTCTGAGGGGAAAATAGTCAGGTTTGAATTGGAAGGTCAGTCAGTGCCCAAGGTAAAAGTGAGGGCAAAGACTGACCGACTGCTGGTTAGATACTATCGCAGGTCTGTTTTGTAGTCACATCCCTGGGCCAGCCATGCCTAGTTAACCCTGGCAGTGTGGAAGGGATTTGATGTGGTGAAAGATTTACTCACAATACTTCACATTCGAATCACTTTTCTGAATGTGTACCATGGGAGAGCATTCTTATCTTATTCACTTTAAGCCTGAACTCTTGGGCATGAATAAACATTGTTAAAGAAGCCCATGTGTTCCTGCAATGTCCTCGGACACTTTTGGGTTGAGTATGCTGGACAAGATGACCATTGGTCAGGCTATGTTGGCTGACACTGTCAAAGGGTATTGGTGTCCATAGCTGAACACCTCCCGTCCCCTCCTCACTCCCCGGTTTTCTCTGGTATCGAGGTAGGAGAGATCCAATAAGGTCGGATGTGACAAATATTTGTCTCAAAGTTGGGGAGAGGAGGAGAGAAACAGACATACATCTGACTCTATAATTTTATTATTTTTTCCCTAAACCTGTGCAGGAAATCTTTCGCCACAGGGCAGTTTCTGCAAGACTCTTTTCATTTCTTTCAATCTTTAAAACAGGTTTTTTTTAATTACTTTTCTCTGGAGGAAAAGTGGACACATCAGATTTCAACCAATACAGGTGTAGAATCTAATTTGCTTTTTAGAAAAGAATTACCGTATGCACTTCTATGTACAGATTCTGACAGGACAATTTGAGGGACGTAGTTTGTTATATGCACATCATACAGGACATGATTTGGTAATGAGGCTAGAATCACTCCTGACTGGGGGTGAAAGGTCATGCTAGGTACTCCTATCATTCAACCTTATGTTTTAATTTTTACAAAATTATTTCACACCATGCGATTCTCTCTCTCTCTGTCTCTCTCTCTCCCCCCTCCAATACTTCCAGTCCACATTTTTTTTTTTTTTTTGCTTATTAAATTTAATGTTGTCCTCTGTGTCTGTGTCGTCCTGACAGAGCCATCCAAGAAGGGAGACAACTTTGGACAGAATGACACTGACTGGGATGTTTACAAGGAAATTGTGAGTAACTTTCATCATCGTCATTGTCAGAGCAAGTGGTCGGCTGGATTCCCTGAGTTACTGACTGACTGCTGCATTCATACAATCCTATATTCCAAATATTCTGGGAAGATTAAAAAAAATCATTGAAAACTAAAGTTTTTATAAATAAGTCAATGTATTTGTTTGTTTGCTTCTGTGTCTGTCTGTTCATCCATTTGTTGTTCCACTCATCTGCTTGTTTGTCTGTCAGTCCATGTGTCCATCTACCCATCTCTCCGCCCATCCAACTATGTCTGTCTATCTGTCTGTGTATGTTTGGGTGGTCAGCTCTGTCTCATTACTAGCTGTGCTCACAGACTGGCAGGTGGCATCAGTTCAATTTAACTCTTAAAATATATGGACAAATTTCTGGAAATAAATTTTTATTTTTAGCGACATTCAGTCGTGTTCAGTAAATGTCAGTAAGTCTGTGTCTGAAGGCAGTGGGTGTCAGTGAAGGAGTTTCCTGCCTAGGTGTATGTCATTAGGAAAGCAAGCCCACTACAAAGTCCCGGATGTCCACACAAACAGTCTCTGATTGCAAGAAATTATATTTTCCTTCACGTTATATTCTGTAATACGTCTTTTAACCTTCTAGTGGAGGTTTAAAAAAAAAAAATGTTTTTTCTTAAAAAAAAAAAAAAAAATCCCTTTCAAAGAAGAAAATGTTTTGGTCATTCGTGTTATCCTTGCTATTTTTGTTTTGGTATGTACAAGTCCATAGGATCCTTATTTCCTACTCAATTTTTCCCTACTCTATCTACACAGGGTTAAGCCCTTTGGCCTTTATTTCTTATTTCCTTGGTATGCTAAATTTTACAACATTTCTTTTTAACTATATTCATTTAGACCTATGTGTTCTAAACTAATTCAAATGCACTGATACATTAGAATGGTGTCCACAAAATTCCCTGACAAGGAAACTTTATTTCACTTTGAGTTGACTGATTCTCTTTGACTTGTTTAAGAATAGTTCAATAAATTACATGTTGTTATCAGTTTGAAATCGGTGGTTTTGAAGATGTTGTACAGTTAGGGAGTCTTTGAACAGATAAGTTACATGCTTGCTCTGGAGTTGTGTGACTGTCTCTTGTGCTTTCATTTTTAGCCAGGCTGGTGGAGTTCAAATCATTTCTATCTCTTGAGAGAGTTTATGTTTCTTTTGAGCAGCATTTTGTCCATGTATAAGAAATGAAGAGACAATTCTCTTGCCAAAGCGCTTCACTGCTGAGTTGTGTCGTTTCATGCAAATTTTCGGCGTTCTATGCCCTCGTCAGGCTCTTGACTGATGTTCGTTGAGAAATTACTGGCTTATAT
>JBCAUA010106121.1:0-10134 GCA_038406235.1 Peronia verruculata
GGGGAGTGTAAACTGTTCACAGCGCGAGATTGTACAGGAGGTATCTTGGGCTGGCTATTCTATTTCACTGGTTTTACTTTGACTAAAAAGCTTTTCCTCATTGTTCGACGTCTTCTTCGCCTGTTCAATATGTCTAAATCTGTACCTTTGCACTAGATAGGACAAGTTGTAGAGTCGTTTCATTTCATGCATTATACTGGCATTCCTTCCAGCACTTCCGCAACTTGTTTCACGAAAGATCGTACAATGAAAATCTCATTTCTCTGTCTCCCTTTCTGTCTCTCTCTCTCCCCCGGGATAAAAGTTCAAGATACGAAAGGGTTTTGTCAAATGTTTCAGTACTGCCTTTATTGTTGGTCAGGGCGGGAATGGGGTCAGCACCGATATCTCCTGGTCAGTGGAGTCACCCAAGTGTGACCAACTGGCAGGCGGGCTGGCACACCCTTTAGATTTCACCTTTTTACAGTCTCGGTAAAAACTACTGCTGTTCGAGTACAAAGATGATGATCAACTCCCCCCCCCGAAATGATAGTTTTGTCCTGAAGCCGTGTATTTCTTGTTGATAGTACCTGTATTGTTGTTGTACTTTGTTTGAGAGAAAACCTTATGTGAGTGAGATATACACTAGCAAGTCTTGGACTAGATCAGCACTCAGTGCTTGAAGGGTTAAATGTTTTCAATGGTCAAGCCTGTATGTGGACACACCGGTCACTGTTCCACGCTGTGTAAGCTCACAGAGATATTGTAGTAAGAAACGGCAGAGATACTGTGTTGACCAGCAGAGTGACTGTGTAACTGTTAGCTCGCAGAAGTACACAGTTAGTTATTTATTTGCTTTTAAGTTAAACACGGTTTCTGTCTCCACCCCTGGCAGCCTCGAGGGTGACTGTGTCTGTGGAGCGGAAAGACAGGAAAGTTAGAGATAAGTAACACAAACCAGGAAACTCCTTATACACACACAATTTACTGTGTCACTTCATCGGTTAGAAGCCTGCAGAATTAGGCCGGGTATTTGTGACAGGATTTCGTCCTTGAAACGCGAAAGGTAGATCAATTGGCTGTGCTATAAATATTAATGTACACACAGGTAACAATGTGGCAACACTTTCTGACCCCTTTTATTGTAAGAATCGCAGTTTTTAGTGGTTCACGCAGTAGAAAGAGGATACCTTTAATAACTTACAGAGGTAAAGATGGCCACTCAATAATATATTTTTTTTTTTTTTGACATTTTATCAAAGGAGTACAGTAAGTGGATATTTGTTTAGCATAAAGCAAGCAACACGGATTAAAACACGACTTTAACGTTTTGGGATCATAATTTTTCCCCTCTGTTTCCTCTGTCTGGCATCAATCATCTCTAGATATTGTGCAAACTGATGACTTTAGGAAACTTTGAAATTGTTAGGTAACAGATGACGCTTTTGTATTTGACAACACCTTCTGAGTTTTCTGAAAGCTGATCTAGTGGAGTTTGCAGTTTTTTTTTTTCGCACAGGATACAACAGGATACTCTGTAAACTTGTAAACCTATACAGGTATAGTAAGTGTTGTTTTGTAACATGCTTTATCAGAAGTTCAGTGATGTTACTATAGTGATGAGCTCTCTCTAATCTGACCAGATTCCTCCATCGCTCTCTTGACCGCACAAACCAAGGATTAAGTAAGGAAACTGCTAACATACGTAGGTAAGGATATTATAGTGATCTTTTCACCAACTTGTTTGCCGAATATTTCCCTTTGTAAATCACAAGAACTTAGCCAAAGAGGAAAACAACAACAACAAAACAACAAACAAGCTAACTCTGGCAAAGGGAAGTATTTGTAATTAGTCTGGTGATGGATATTCCCCATAACCACTTCATGGCAGGGCTCGACAATTTTTTTTTTTTTTAGAGCTTGCCCGATCGGGCAGGCCCACTCCAAAGTAACTTGCCCGAAGCCTGCCCGAGGCCGAGGGGTCATCTAATTGCTGTTGATCATTACTATTAATTATATTACCGGTACAAATTATTACATAACAATATACAGCTTTGAGGTGAGGCTGTGCACAGTAAAGAAAGTGAGAATGCCAACCAAAGTGAAACAAGCAAATGCGAACAATGAACGTAAACTGGAAAAATAAAGCGGGTAAAATGGATTAAAATAAAATTAAAGGAAGCAGTAACGCGGGCTCATGCTTGATGTAGGCTCAAATCAGCTAGACGTGACTGTAGGCTAAAAATATAGCATCGTTGGCGCTCTTCTCTCTCTCTCTCTCTCTCTCCGCATTTCAATCAAAGGACATGATGTACCGGCTACCGGTACTGACAATACACCCGGAATCTAGAACTTGCCCAACCAGGCAGCGGCTTTTCAGACCTGCTTGCCCGACGGAAATTTTACCTGCCCCGGGCTATCGGGCAGGCGATTTGTCGAGCCCTGGTGAGATCTGCAAGCACAGGAAGCTTGAGTATCTCTGCCCTCCTTCTGTGCGCCAGATCAGGTCGTAGTACCAAGACATTAATTTTGTGTATGTCGTTCAAATTTAACAACTCTGAATGGAAGATCGTTTCACAGATTATCTGCCCCTTCCAAAAGAAGGATTCATGTAAGGGGAGATCATTTTGACCAGATGTGTTACTTCCCTTTGCAAGACAAAGGGGTGTTTTGCAAGCAGTGTAAAGAGGAAAAAAAATCCCTTCACCTTGTCACCTTAACTGATTAAAAAAAAAGTAAAATTATAACAATAAGAAGACAACAGTCTCTTTACATATCAATTTTTTTTTTTTTTTTTAATTTTTCATGCTGTATTTTTCAAGTAAGGGGCACAAAAGTGATTTTTTCCCCTCCTTCACACTGCTTGTTCGATCCCTCTTTTGTCTGGTAAAGGGAAGTAACAGGACTGAACACAGCGATCTCTTATTCATGCTAAAGACAAGCAAATAAGGTAGTGAGCAAATGATCCAATCAATGATGAAAGAAAGGTTACAGTGGCTCGTTGGTTATTCTATGAGTTAATTTATGGATTCACCCTGAATCTCTAGAGAGTTGGCTCACATCGGTCTGAGAATGTCCAGTTGTTTCAATTAAAATGCGTACAGATTTCACGTGAATTTTGCATAAGATTTCGACCAGCTTTGCTTAAACTGGTTACACCCCCCCCCCTCCCCTTTTCCCCATAGATAATAATAATAATAAAATAATAATAATAACAATAATAAAAATAATAATATGTAAGTAAGAAACCGAATTGCGCATCATCTCGTCAATACATAGAAAGCTCACAGAGATCTATTACGAAACCAGAGCTATGACTGTAAAAGCGCAGTTTGTCATCACCATAAATTTACAGTAGAATACAGCTGTTGTGTTATGGACAATGTTGCATCTCAGAAGAGGAAAGGGAGAAAAAGTAAGGTGGAGCTATCTGTTATATAGTGTTAACTCATTGCAATCTTTCAAACCACAACATTCAGGAAGCTAAAGATCTTGAGGTTTTCCATGTGACATGACAAGAGAAATGTGACATATCTCAAAAGATTGAAATATGTAATAACGAAACTTAAAAAAAGAGACGTTTTCAGAAAATATTCTAGGTTATAGACCCAATGACGAGCCCTTTTGTTCAGCGAAAAGTAAAACATAACATCAGCGGCATTAGGACTAATGTAATTTGCTCTTTTACAACATCAGTCCCTCACTTTCGTTCTCATCAAATAAAACAAGAGAATGGACTCATACGTAAGTGAAAGTGTTGGAAGAGAAGAGGGAGTATCGGCTTTTATGTGAAACTCTCCACTGTGGAATAATAAATTGCTTTATTCATTTCCATTGGGAATCTTACGTGTTATGGGACCTACAATAGGCGTGCATATAAACAGGCCAGATAACCCGATTTATTGACGGAGGGCAATACATCGTGACCAGATAATGAAATTGTTCTAAATGCAACAAATTTATGACGTCGTTTTGGGCGATTTCATTCTGAGACGACGAAATTTCAGAGAGCTTAACTCATATCGGATGACTCATGTTGAACTCTTCATGCACAACGCTCACAGATTTGGCGGCTCTTTCTTAATTTAGCTACTTTTGTAAATGCTTAAGATTTCTTGCTTGATATTTGCATTTGATGAACTTTTGACGTCATTGATTTTTATTTTATTAATTGCTGTCTCATTATTGCTACGATGATTTATATAAATAAAATTCTTAAAAGTCGATAATTTGGCATATTGTTACTGGTTTTGGCACGATAACATTTCAAATCTGGTCGATGTTAAAAGTCAGCCTTCAATGACCACTGGGTGTCTGGTTTGTCATAAGTTTGATTGTTTCTCTTGAATCAGCGAGCCAAGTCAGTGTTACTTTTTTTTTTTTTGCTCAAGCCACCAGGTGATTATTGTGATGTGTTATACTAATGCTGTGTATGTCTCCAACATGTTTAAGTATTTTTCACAGTAATGACATCTGCCTATAGCCATGTGCTGGGATGTTGGGATTTTATCTGATAATTTCTGTGAGTAACTGTGTGTATGATTATGTACATTTTGACACTAGTGGAATAGTACAATATTGATAGCACTGCCTGTAATGGGCTGATTGTAGCGAGCCGAATTATATGGTCCGTACTGAGTATCTATGAGCGTTTGTGCTCGGTGGAGCTGATTCGCCAGATCAGAAAGACAGCATCATGTCTGGAAAAGGAACGAGCCAGTGGTAACTCACCACTATATCAACCTGGTGAACAAGTCCCTTGAGTCTGTGGAGGGATCGAATCAGTGCATACATCGATCTCACCCTCTACCCAGATTGCCTCGTCGCACGTAGGAACAATGAGCTCTGGGCATTTACAAATGGGACATTAACCCCAAGTCGAGTATCATGACTGCAGTTTGCAGGAAAACATTTAGAGCAAGGCTTCCCAATCGGTGGGAGGCGACCCCTATAAGAGTCTCGAAACCATGGCAGGGGGATCGCGTAGGCTTGGTAGAAGTGGCTTGGTATAAGTTAAGGTTAAGTTTTTCTTACCCTTTTCAGCCCTACATGAAGACTATCTCAGCTATCTCTTTTTTCATATTGTCCTGTTGGGCTCCAGCAATGATTGCCAGCGTACTTTTGTTCTTGTTCTTTTTTTTTTTTTAATTTTGTAAAACCATAGCCCACCCCCCCTCTCCCCGATGGGGATCTACCTAAAATATGGCCAAAATTATTTTATAATAAAATGCGGAACTCTTATTGTGCTACTCTTCAACTACATTTTTATTGCTGTTATATACTATGTTTTATGCTTTTGTTTCGGTGAAAAGTAAATCTGTTATAGCATTTCAATATCATTACATGTCATTAGATGACATTGGGAGTGCCTGCATGTAAGCATGTGAGTGGATGTGCCTGTGCGAATGTATATGAGCAGTCACAGAGAATAAAATGTGACTCAAAATACTGATAGTAAGGGTCAAGTGGTTTTCAAGCTTTTGGGTAAAGGCCACGAGTGCAAAAAACATTGGGAACCACTGCTCTACAGCAAAACAAATGTTTGGCTTTCTGTATGGGTGACAAAAACTATCTTGAAGATAAAACAATGAAATTGACTGATCGTTTATGGTCAGAAAAATCAATGGTTCACAAACGAACAAAAGAGTCAGTCAATAATCACAATTAAATGTAGTGAAGATCGATACAATGTGTTCGTTAACATCTTTTTTCCCAACTTTCAAAAAGGACAATAATGTGCAAAAGGAGAGTCTATTTGCTTTTAGTATCTTGTAAGTTATCTTTTTTACCAAACACCATTGTCTTTTTGCTGCTAACGTAAAAGGTTATCGATTTGGCTTCATTCAGAGGATACTTCTTTCAACTCCTTGCTACGGAGGACAGACGGTGCAATGCCATTAAGCCGGTCGTAGCCTGTGGAAGCAAAGTAAAAGTAAACAAAGGAAAATAATCTCAGAATTTCTGAGAAATGCAGATTAAACAGCCACGTTTGCATGCATTCCACGTTGGGCTGCCTGGAATTTCCTGTGTTGAATAAATCATTTCTTTAGCAACAGTTAGAGAGGTAAAGAGCAGGACAGAGATGCAGAGGATTCGCTTTATTGCGATACAAAATGTGAGTTGATTGGCTCTCAAGATGGATCACATTTTACTCATTCGTTCAGTTTCATGAAGATCGGGTTTACTGTCAAATAAATAAATAAATAAATGCATAAATAAATAAATAAATAATACATAAATAATAAATAAATAAATAAATTAATAATAATAATAATCATCATAATCATAAAATAAAATAAAAAAATAATAAAAAAATCACGATTCATTAGCTTTTGCTGAGACGGCTACATTTCCACGCAAATTCTCACTGTCCTTGGATTCTCGCGTGTTAGGTGGAATAACTCCCTGATCATTCTGAGGTCGCGTTAAGTTTCAACTCAACGGTCGTTAGGAGACACGAGACAGGGGACGTCCGTGGACTAGCCATTACACAGCGTGAGTTATGTTATTTACTTTTGTCATCCGAGTGCGTCTCTGGATGTTTTAACATTTCGTCAGCTCCGTTCTCTATTGCTCTGTTTCCATTTCACGCATTAATTTGAGAAAATTGATGTTTTATATTTAGCAACTGTTTTTGCACATAGGAGATAGGACAAAATTATCGTTAAAATCTACCTGTTTAGACAAGTGATCGGTGAAATAATTACATATTATGGTAGATTTACTATCCCGCTTTCATATGACATATATATCTCCAAATAGCCCAAAACTGGAGATAGAGAAACAAAGAACTGAGCCTGAGATTAGTAGAAATCGAAGCACAATGAAGGGATGCGGCTCAAATCGAAGATGAGATAAATGAGTGGAGGAGATGGGAATAGAAAGAGTGGAGAAACACTGGCAAAGAAGGGAATGAGGCAGAAAGGAGGAGAAAGAAAGAGAGGCAGAGAAAGCTAGAGAGGATGGGGAAGACTCCATGATAGAGAGATGTATAAATACAGAATGAACCAAAGAGCGCATGGGCACAGGGAGAGAGAGAGAGAAAAAAAAAGAAAGAAACAAGGAAAGAAAAAAAGAAGGAAAGAAAGAAAGAAAAAAAGAGAAAGAAAGACAGAAAGAAAGAAAGAAAGAAAGAAAGAAAGAAAGAAAGAAAGAAAGAAAGAAAGAAAGAAAAACGGACACAGGGAAAGAGAGATAGAAAGTGATGGACAGAGAGAGATTTCCAGTGAGAGAAAAACAATAAGAGACAGATTGAGAGACAGGGTGAAAGACAGGGGTGAGACATTAAAAAAAAGACAGAGAGAAACAGAGAAAACTATATTCACTAATACACTGGCAAGAACACAGATCCGGAAAGACAGGGAAAGAATAGGAATGAACGAATTACACAGGGAAGGAAAGTAAGCGAGAGAAAGAGAGAGAGAGAGAGAGAGAGAGAAGGAGGGAGAGATGCAGGGCTCCCAGATAATCACATAAAGCCTGAGGTTGACATTATTCTACAAAAAGCAGTCCCAGAAGAAAACATAATACTCTCAACAGAAAACAGAATTTGCCCCAGGCCCCAGCTGTGAGATGAAAATTACACCGTCTCCAATGACAGCAAAATGGAACCTGCAGGAACCGGATCTCGCGCATTCTCGCAAGATCATTGATTGTCAACGCTCTTGATTGTGACCCAGCCGGATATTCTAGTGGTATTTCATAGCATCAGAACAACAAGATGATGGCTTGGCTATTCCGAATGACATGGTTTCAAGCCGTGTGAAACAAAATTAATCTGGTGCTTATATTACATTTCCTTCTTTTAGCATCCCTTTAGTGCAGCGGTTCTCAACCTTTTTTATTGCCGGCGACCGGTACCGGTTCGTGGATCAATTGGTACCGGGCCGCACAAGAAATATTTAATTATTTCCATTTTATTTACTATCTGAGTTAACAAGTTTTTATTTTCCTTTTATTATTATGCTACTTGTCAGGCGAATCACTGTGACAGAAATCTATTTTTATTTAAGATATAAAATGTTTTATTACACGTACAGATACACGTACGGACGTACCCATTTCGCACTATCTACGCCCCCCCCCTCCTTTCCTGGGTCGCGGTAAAATTGCCAAAGGTTAAAAGGTCCGCGGCGACAACAAGGTAGGGGAGCGCTGGTCTAGATCTAGTGCATTCGTGCAATTCAGTGACAATACAGATAAATACTAGTTTGAACAATATCTTGTAGACTGCAAAGACATTATTGATGACCAAACAGGTTCGGAAAAAACAATTGTAAATAACAAAACCCATTTTTTCTGGAGCATCAAAGTGATTTGAAGCACTGAATGCATTGTTTGAAGGAAATCGGTGATATTCTCTGATCTGAGGGGCCATAACAATGTGTGGGGTGGACTGCTTGATTCTATGGAAATAAGTCCTTAACAGTGGAGACAGTCAGTTTTATGATTTAGATTTCAGATGTACTAGAACGGAAAAGTGCTTTTGCAAATATTTATTATCGTAATCACGTTGTCAACCTCCCCCCCTCCCCCCCAACCACGGGGGCCCAGGGTTTATAAGTAGGTTCTCTACTCCCACCTGCAGGCGGTGTAAGCCCGCCATCGGTGGGGTGTCCCCCATGGAGTGCCATCCTCGACATTCCTGGGCCGACATCTGGTCTCTCTCTCTCTCTCCTTGCTCCTGTCTTCTGTTCCACTTTCTTTCCTCCCTTCTTCTTGACGAGCAAAAGTAGCTTACCGTGTTTGACATAGTATTAATAGCTGCAATCGTGTTGTTGTGTCCTTAAACCCCAACACAAACAAACAAACGTTATCAACAACAGAGTTGGCAGGTGATGGCTACTGCTATACAGCAGCTGAGCCAACTGCCTGAATCTCATTCCACTACCCAACTGATTGTTACGATAACAACCAGTGAACTCTTAACAGGTCTTTCCTAAATCAATCTGCTAGACTACAGTAACTACATCTAGCACTATTCTGACCCCTTCCTGAGCTGTTGACAGCAGTCTGCATTGTTCTTTGGTACCACAGTGGCAAATATATAGGTTAAGTATCAATTTCTGCTCTCGACATACGTTTCGTAACTAAAGCGCCAAGTGTTAAATGAGCTTGGACTATGTTCTAACACCTGTATAGTTGACAGAACATTTCTTTAGTATTTCCGATGACTGACTTTCATCAGAAATTAACTGTTCACAGATCATGCATAACTGTGAGCATATGAAGCTCAGCTTCCAATGAAAGAACGTCAGCGAGGAAGCAAATGGAAATGAAGAGTTAGACCTGTTGGCCTCTTACAGAGACATGTTACATTTTCATACTTTAAGGGAAACGGCGCACTAATTGCCATTATTATCATTTCCATGTTCCTTTGTGCTGGATTTTAGCTCCATTATAGAACCGGGTCACTCAGTGCTGGCCTCTTAGAATTCCTCTCAAATAGCGGAGATGTTATCCCATTGTGTGGGCATTGATCCGCTTGGAAATTCCAGCACGCATACTAATTTTCAAGATTGCTCTCTCTCTCTCTCTTTCTCTCTTTCTCTATCTCTTTTTCTCTCTCTCCTTCTCTCTCTCTCTCTCTCTGTTCCTTGCCTCCTTTCACTACATGATATAAACAGTGTAAATGGCAAACTGCGTAAAGTTATATCAGAATGGTGTGACATGGAAAATTTACATTGCCCATCGCACTTTGCTGGTGACAAATTCGCAGGTCTTTCCTACCACAACAATCAGTATTTGAGAACTATCGCAAAGTGACTTTAACACCCATTTCCCCATTGATCAAGTGACTTCTATCACATTCCATACTTGGAGAATACATTGATTCTTATTTCTCTTAACAAAATGCAAAAGATATCTCTAAATGACGCACAAGAGTATGTATGTAGGTATGCATGTTTGGAAAATGAGTCAACTGTTTGCTTGTGTTGTATTCTTCACATATTTTGTTTTGAAGGTATTATACTTTAGTCAAGATGTATTATCTTAGGGAACAATAAAGTATTCGCAATTGTTTTCGTACTCGTAAGAGTCTGTTGTATTGTTTCTTATTTAGAATTATTTAGACGAATGATCCACTGTACAAAAAAAAAAAACAACAACATATTATTCGGAATTCTGCATTCAAGGCTCTTAAGATGTGCCTCC
>JBCAUA010106132.1:0-10134 GCA_038406235.1 Peronia verruculata
ATAAAAATGTAATAATGCGTATGGAACTTCATTTGACCCTGGAGTATCATTTTTTGAATGGATAAAAACAGCTGCATGAAAAATTGCCATGAAGGCATTATTTTCAGTGACGAGGATACTAAATTTGGCATGTTTATGCATAAAAGTATTGTCTATAACGTCATGAAACTAAAATTCAATCTGACATGTGATTGTGTAATTAACAGTAATTGAATGTATCACTCATAATTACATATTGAGATGAAAATTAGACCAACTTCAGAGGAGTTTTCCGGCAAAAGTATTTAAGCTAGAGGTTTGGGGTTTTTTTTCACGAAACATTACAATCACTTAAGCGTAGTACAATTGAAAAGAAACCATTCTTGCATTCCTTAATATAAAGGAGTAATTTAATGAAGAGACAGCCCTATAAATCAGTCTACAGTCGAGTCCGCTTTAATCGAATTTGCCGGGACCATCCTCATGGGTTCGATTTAAGAGAGTTTGTCTTCCATTTTTTTCTTTTGACTAGGGAAACAACTCCCGGATTACCTATGAGTAAGGACTACTATATAGTGGTCCTTGTGTATGAGATAAAAGTTGAGGAGGCTGCCGCTTTCTCTACATGTTCCTGATGTTTTAATATCGTCGAGTGTATTTGGGGGAATGCCATACTTTTCAGCTATGGCCTTCATGGATATCGCAATTCTATTTACTGCTGCATTTTCATTTTCGTATCAATGGAAAGAGCCGTCTTCTTTCTCTTCAATGGGTTAGAGGAAGCTATCACGTAGATCTAGTCTATAAAATAAAGCTAGATCTAGTCAACCGCAAGCAAAAGAGCGAACACGATGTAAATACTGACTAGAGGTAGATCTGTACCACCACGCAGTGATCATAACACAGGCGCTAGGCGCAACGCCTCTGGTTGTCTACACACGAAGCATCTTAATAGTAATACATGTAGTACGGTCATGCCGTGTTTGACCGTGTCTACCTGTACAATACTAACACTATACATGTACTACAACAGCCTGCAAAGATACTTGATTATCGACCGGCATCGCCGCTCTTCGTACACTGCATCCCCCCCCTCCCCAACCGCTCCTCCGAACACATGGCCCACTTGAACTACTTGAAGCTACGGTGCGGGACATATGCACAGTACATTTATGCAAATTAATTGCCCGATCCCTCTCGCCCTAGCCGCGACGCTCTCTCCTTTGTTTTCCTCGTTGGGTGGGAACCACTTGGAGAAAAAAAAAAAAAGATTTTTACCTTCGGGATGGCGCTGACGAGTTCGATTTAAAAAAAAAACTCACGGCAGTGGCTTCGATTTATGCGAGACGCATTTAATGGGCACAAAGAGGAAAAAAAAATCTGTTGTTTCGTTTTTATTCAAATTATCAGAAATTCGCATTATCAGAGTTCGGTGTGCGTGGACTCGACTGTACTTCCCTTTATTACACAAAAGAGGGAATGAACAAGCAGTGTAAAGATGGAAAAAATCACTTTTGCGCCCTTTACTTGAATCATACGCCATGGAAAATCCAAAAAAATTTATGATGTATAGAGAATGTTTTCTTCTTATTGTTGTGATTTTATCAAATTTTATCCATCTACGGTTTTATGTTGTGCTTAAGGCAATATAATTCTGGGGCAACAACTTGTCTATGAGCCAATGCCACAATACTGAAATAATTACTAGGCCTGCTCTTAGTTAGCCCACTCGCTAAAAATACAAACAATAATGGGACTTGTGCTGCTTGGCTAGCAAGCAAGGTTTTGCATTTGCAGCGATGTTTATCATTATGCTAGAATCTATTCAAGGTGGCACAGTGCTGTATTTACTTTGCTTAAGTAGTCCTTATCACTTATATCAAATTTCTCTTATATCAGCATCATTTTAGTGGTCTAAAGCTGTCGATATAAGAGGATTGCACTACAACTGGGTACCAGACAGAAAGTTTGCATTTTGAGTAAAGAGAGAAACTGATCACCCCCACTGAAGGCTGATTCAACTGATTTGCTTTAAGATTATTTTATGCAAACATTATAATGCTCAAAAAGCTGAAATGAATACTTACTCCACTATAAGGGGCCGATAGCATGCCAGAGCAAGAAGAGTTATGACAACAGGCAATGAGGATTTCTGCAGATCACTGCGACTGTAAAGCCAAACCAGCATGGCCACACTGATGTGATGAATCTTGAGATCACAGAAAAAATGAAAAGTAAACATACAAGAAGCATGACGACTCAAAACAATTTTCTCCGGGCACCCTGTCAATGTATCATGTTGCTGATGGCTGCATCAGCATTAAAGTTAAAGATTTTTGTCATAACATTATCAGATTTAATGCAAAAATAGCCATGATCACAGTAGTCGAAATATGATAGACAGCATATTCCTAATACATGTATTACATGTAATACAATGTATACCTGATGTAGCTGGGTCAAAATGTATATCATAATGAGCCTGGTTGTAATACCTCATTACACAAATGATGAAATGTCTGACAACCAGTCAAAATGAGTTGGATATGTAACGTCGCATTTTCAACTACGGTACACTGAGACAGTGAGACACTGATTACAGTGATCTCCGCCTAAGAGCCTGGTTCGCCTCTACTGCGAAACAGAATTTTTCCTCTATAATTTACTCCTCTACGAACCCGCTCTGGGTGCACCCAAATAAAAAAAATCCGTCTAATAGCCTGGTGTCGGACTAAGATACCCGAGTACTTATGGTATAATTCCACATCATACTGTCCACTTGAGACAAACGCACAGTAAATGGGGACGGGGGTGGAGGGAACAGGTAGACAAAGGAGTGGAAGTGATGGCTGATGTATGACTGCATATCCAAGCCACGTTGTTCACGAACCCGTAACCATTTCTTTGTTTGACAACAGTGGGACAGCACTTGTGATTGGGTTTGTGGATAAGGAGGTGGAAGTTTAGCCTCTTGACTGGTCAGCTGGTTTGCTCCTTTGGTCAGACTGTAAACACTTGAGTCACTCGTGCGATAATCCGCGGGATGGCATAGCAATATCATGTCTTCAACAATGATAACGTTATGTGAAAAAACTCACATTCACAAGCGCTGAGCAGTATTGATGTAGCTGTACGCTAAAAAGCTCAGGAACTGCTACATCTAATCTAACACACACAGGGATCACAGTATTTAAAATATGATAGACAGCATATTCCTAATACATGTATCACATGTAATACAATGTATATCTGATGTAGCTAGGTCAATATGTATATCATAATGAGCCTAGTTGTAATACCTCATTACACAAATGATGAAATGTCTGACAACCAGTCAAAATGAGTTGGATATGTAACGTAGCATTTTCAACCACACTGAGACAGTGAGACACTGATTACAGTGATCTCCGCCTAAGAGCCTTGTCCGTCTAAGAACCCGCCTCTGCTGTACTTATTTGCATAGAGATAAATCTTTAACTAACGGTAGCGATTAACATATCATAGTAGTGCAGAAATCTGTGGTCTGATAGGTTGCGTAACTTTTCAATTTGCCTAAGAACCCATCTGCCTAAGAGCCCGCTTTTTTTTGTCTCCCGACAACCAGGTTCTTAGGCGAAGACCACTGTATCATGTAAAATCTGAATTCAAACAATTTCATGAGATGCATGTATTGCAAAAGCTGATGAAAAAGGGGATGGCCCTCTCAGCAAGAAGCTAAATTTTGGGTGAAAAAAAAATCAGCAAAAAATGAACAACTCAAGTCATAAATCTATGATTCTTGGGCTGAACTTCCTTGAGTTGATTTTTGTTTTTCTTTGGAACAATATCTAATGAAGAATTTTCTATGAAAATTGAAAAACAAAAAAAAAAAAATAAATAAATAAAAAAACCTGAGGATAACAACATGAATTTTTTTTTTCAGCATTATGATGTGCCCAGACCTGAATTTTTTTTTTTTCAGCATTATGATGTGTCAGACTAACCTACAGGACCACAAATAAGCAAAATGCATGACGCAGTGGTTCCATCATTCAGCCCAAGCACCTCACTTGACTTAGTATGACTTGTCAAAGATTAAGAAATAGAGAATAAAAGGTGAGGAAGGTGCGAGAGAGGCAAAGAGAGAAAGCCAGAATGAGCAAAGGTTGTGGGAGGAGCTAGTGTGATAAATAATATTATTGTAGCCCATCACATATGCTCAGCCGAACTTTTACATAATTCAGACACTGGCCCATGAATCTATGGAGTGTCAAATTTAGAAACCAGACATCACCTCACAACTCTCCTAAATTAAAATCTTACTTTGATCACAAAAAAAAAAAAAAAAAGCAGGCGGTTACCTCACCAGTCAACATTTTAAGAAACCATACCATGTATCAGTGTATGGACTTTTTTCCCACCAAAGGAAGTGGACCGTGGTAAGTGGTGGTGGATCTTGCTAAAAAAAATGTTAATTAACAGAACATGACTACAATTATCTTACCAAACTAATGTTTGAATCAAAACTCATCTGAATATACTTCCAGTCAAATTCTACTCCTCTTGCTCCCATCCACAGAGGAATAAACCTGAAAAGAAACGACAATAGTATACATACAATGTATAACTATAGCCACATTAACTACTACCAGTAGTATGAGGTATGTCCAAAATCATCCCTCCATGTGCAAGGTAAGAAACCACATTTGAAAAGGCCTTGGGATACGCAACTCAAGTTCATGTCAAACTGCTCACCCACTTATAAAAGCCTATCTAGTATAGAAATAATTCAAGAACTGAGCCAAAGTCCAAAGCTGGCATATTTTAACCTGTCTTCATGTCTAAGTAATAATCAAACACTTTGGGTCAACAACTAATTACATTCTACTACGCTTTTAGCAAAATGCTTAAATTTAAACGAAACTTGTGATATTACAAAATATTCTTTTGGAAATAATTTTGCTATGTAATTTCTTATGCTTAATAAGAAATAAAATAATGATCTATTATGAAAACTACCCTTATTATGAACGTTCATTTTCAGCGTAACCAAGCCCAAGTTCAGGTACTGGGTCAATTTCTCCAGACAAAGAAATTGTCCATGAACATGAGCGCAACAACCACCCACACGTTGTACTGCCCAGCACTGTGACACAATAGGAAAAGTAAAGCCTGAGGTGCAAGCAAGTAGAAATCATGCACTTAGCTCTCACCTGCTTCACACCTCACTTGTCCCAAACTGCCCTAGTCAAAAATGCCATACCGTGTGAGGGTGTGACATGCAACATGCATATATGTGAGGTTGCTATGACTTGCTTGCTATTTATAGCCAAACAACCCTGGTATTAGAGGCTGGATCACTAAGTAATAATTGGCCTTTTTATCTTTTCAATCATAGTGTCGTACACATTTTCAGGCATTTGGTCAGTCAAATCAGTTGCGCTTGTCAATGTTTCTTGAGACAGTACATGTATTATGAAGTTGATAGGTTTTCTTCAGTTTCATAATATAAACTGAAACAAATCCCACCCTTGAAACTGACTACAAATCACATCATTCTAGATCTAGGCAGTGGGCCTAGTAGTGAATTCATCGAAACCAAACATGTCAAATGTAAGAGAGCAAGAGGTGAAAAGACAGAGATCTAGATCCAGCCCGCCAACCTTAGCAAATCTAGATCTACCTGTTCAATTCTTGCTGGTTTTGGTTGCCAGTAAATGTAGTGTTACAATTTGGTCTTACTTCCCTCAATCTACCGATATGTGTTTACTGCTGGAATTCAAAGTGACACTAATTCATAAAATTGACGAACAAGTCAGGTATCTATCTGCATAGTACATGTAATGGCGAACTCTTTCAAGGTCGTACAGTAATAATGTAATAAAACCATAGACATATTACTAACATATGTAAAAGTATGATATGAATGAAACTGTTTCCAAGGGTTGCATCCATTGTTAATTACAGAATGGTCTTTTCAGTTATTGCAAAATGGCAATGTAATGAACGGTTTTTCATTCCCCAAATTTCATTTTAACAGCTTTAGAGTACATACTGCACATGATTACAATATTGGTATGGTATAAGACAAAAATTTAACTTGACCTAACTTTGGACTCAGTATTTCTATATATGCATGTGAGTCCTGGACCCTGACAGCAGACAGCAGAGACGACCCAACGGATGAAAAGCTTACAGGAGCATGGTGGACTAGTAATAGTATGGACTTTGGACTTGTATGGTATGTGACTGATACAATTGATATGTAACCTGTATTAGGCCTTAGTGATTTCAGCTTCAGCCAGCTCCTCCCCCCCCCCTTCCCTCCCAACTCCTTTTCTCACTTTATTCATTCATGCTTTATTGTAACTGTGTCTAGAACTTCAACTCAAATGTATCACTACTATCACTTTATTATGATCCTGAGGCACAGACAGTTAAATCAGGGAAATTTAATCTAAATATTACAGAAGATATACTAAGGCAACCACATACCTTGTCACAATGAGTTCTGCTGTAGCCCATCCCATACCTGCAATCATAAACTTCAGCTGACCTTTTCCAGCAAATTTAGACATTACAATGTGAAGGCCAATCAAATCTGCAACATCTACTGTTGACTTCAAAAATTCCTGTGAATATTAAACAATATGCCAATACAAGCAATCATACTAAGATCACTTTCTGTTAAGATTAAACATATGTAAAATAAGTAAAAAAAAAAAAAAATGTGAATGAAATCACTGGCTGCAAGTGAAAGCAGGAAGCAAAACTTCTCTCTGGAAATGGGGACATATTTAAATATATATACAATACAGAAATGGTAAACTTCATAAGCAGGTTAAGAGGACAAAAGAAATTCTAAAGTGAGCATCCCTCACTAATTTAGGCGTCTCTAGTAGCCAGCTTTATATTATTAAAAACATCAAATGCTGATGACTAACCACTTCACTGCTACAAACAGTACAAGAAATGTCCAAAAATTTATCTCTCTGGAGCAGGATAATATTGAGCCCCAAACCAGCCACCCCTTTTTCTACTTCGATACAATGTTTGGACTATGGACTGGCATTTTGCATCTATATATGCAGATTCTTTTGATAACCACCACAAGCTGATGATTGGCAGAGAACCTAAATCAAGCATATAGTCTCCTTGTTCAAGCAGTGATACTAAACAACAGCTGATGCTTGTGGGAAAGTAGAAGATGGGTGCTGGTTGGCTCATGTATATTGTATGGGACTGGGTATGGGTAAGAGTTGGCAATGGACCGAGTGAGGGAGACTGACCATATCAGGGTGCTTAGCACAGGATCACAGAACTGGCCTAGCAGATTCAAGCAGTCAAGAAAAAATCTTTGCTATGCTGATGAACATGTACCTGAAGATTCTTTGCAATGATTATCAGATAACGAAATATCACAAATAAAAGTCTGGGACATTTTAAAATCTCCAACATATTCTTAATTTCTATTTATAACAGAACACTGCCTCTATCAAAAACATGGCAATGGTTCATCCATTAAGTGTAGTGACGAGTCCTGAAATTCAGATTTTGGCTGAAAACGTTGAATTTCTGATTATTTTTTTCTTCTTTCTAGCTAAACCATTATATTTCAAGATTTTACTGTTTATATGTCAAAAGTAGCCTATTACATGTGTAAACTGAGCTATTCCTACAAGGGGGGTGTCCAAAATATTACTCAAATTCGCTTCTGACTGTCAATTTCAACTGGAGCTATGAGATGTCCCTCACAGTTAGTACACGCTGGCTTTCCCTCACTTTTGTTTTCTCCTTGCTAGGGCATAGAGACATTGCCTTCCAACTACTATGAACTTCGTGGGAATCCCAGCCCAGTTTCCCAATCACTGTCAAGTACCATCTAGCCATGTACAAATTTTAAAAATTTGTAGAAGAAAAACTATGGCAAATTAAAAAAAAAAAAACTGATATTTAGCGCTATTGAGGTTAGGGAATATTACATGTGTACAAATTTTGAAACGATTTCACTGAGAAGCACCAAAGCCGTAAGCTTTTGAAATTAGCAATTTTTGGGGCAGGAAATCCAATATGGTGGCATTTCCTGACAACTAACCATCCAAATTATTTTTTGACATATTCCATCCTCTAACTTGGACATGCTGAATTTGAAAATGATACTTAAAAACGCCTAAATTGAGTACTTTAGTAAATCGCTCTCCCCTTAACGGAACTTTGATGTATGTCTGTAAGTTGTATTCTCATTTGAAAAAGATTTGTCTATCATCTTGAGGCAGCTTCTGGTTGGACTGAACACAAGGTAAAACTTGCAACAATAGAATATATATATATACAATCACCATCACCCATCCCAAGGTCAAACCTGAGGACAGTCAAATTAAGGAATATTAGACGTATATTTTCTCATCCTCATCCAGCTTCTATGACTAGTGATTCATCTGATTAAATTAATCCCTATCACAATTCTGTTGAGTTTCTTCACTCTATATTTTCTCTTCATACAATCTGTATTTGAGATGCGACGCCATGAAATCAGGCTGTTGTCAGATTTTGAGCATATGGAGTTATTGGTATCACTGTAAAGTTTATTCATTTCTCATTCAGTGTGTGAAAAAAAAATGTGTTCTACCTTATCTGGAAGTTGAGCTGTTGACAAGTAAAGACAATGGGGGTGACCTGTTGCTGCTGCTGCTGCTGAATTTAATGAGAAAATGGCCCATCAGTTTGTAAATCCTTTTTCATCTTTGCTGCTAAATTACAATTTTGGGGCTTTTTTTTTTCCAGCAAATTTGGCTCTGAAATGCATTTTTACATAAAAATTCCTTTGCTGTTGAAAAACTCAAGATTTCTCCAGTCGCCTCACTTTGACAAGCACCTGATTTCATTGTGTTATATATATATGATGTGCCCCCCAGCTGAAAGGAAAAAAAAAAAAAAAAAGAAAGAGGAGATAGAAAAATAAAAATCCTTAGATGTGACCTTATCAAAAAGTCCCTAAGTAAATTCTAAAGTGTTTGACCAATGGTCATTCAAAGTTGGACCTAGCGTATTGTCAATCAGGATTTGGCTCCACCTGGCTGCTATATGAGGCCGTAGATCATTGCAATTTCATTATATATAAGCAAAGGGTGCACAAAGCACTTGAATATCACCTCTCCAAGCAATATCACGAGTTCCAGTGTCAGGGATGGACACTGGATGACCACCATGAGGCGAGAAAAACTGCTGATCATGCAAATTATCAATGGAAGTGTCCTAAAATGACTTTCCTTGTCCTATAAATAGCGCAATCCTGCTTTCTTTCTGCAACTAATTGCTCAGTTGTCAACTATATGTCACAGTAAAGGTCAAAAGACTCTTGGTTTGCACTCAAAAATGTTATGGGGGGCACACAGAGGATCTCAAGAACCTGAAAGTGGCTCTTATAAAGATGGGGAGTAGGGAGCAAATTGCGATAAAAGATACACCCAGAGAGCTCAAAAACGGCAACAAGAGGCCCAGAAGTCATTACAAGAGGGCTAGTATGTAAAAAAAAAAAAAAAAAGGGCTATTTCGAGCCTAAAAGCCGAATAAAAAACTCGTCATGCAATTTTTCGCTGAAAATAAACTTTAAACGCGTTTTTCTCAAAACCCGATTTTTGACACATTTTTTCTATCTCCTTTTTTGTTTCCACACCGATTGAAACCAAATTTGGTATGCATCATTGTCACTATAAGAAATTCGGTGTGTAAGTTTTTGAGAAAATTGGGTTTTTTGTTTGAAAAAAAGGCACAATTTGAATTTTAGCTATATAGCATTTTCAAAAAATTATAGAAAATTCTGTATGGCATGGAACGTAAAGAAAATACGTAGCTTTTTAGATATTATATCAAACAATATATTCACCAAGTTCTATCAAGTTCCGTTGAAATTCGGCGGAGGAGATAGATTTTGAAATTAGTCAATTTAGGGACGCCAAAATCCAAGATGGCGGCGCTGGCATGGCAACCGTATGAAAAAGTCAACTTTTTTTTTTACTGTTTACCTCTAATTTGAACATTCTGAACACAATGGAGAAGGTTAAAATAACCTAACTCACATAATAATAAAATCACCTCCAGGACGCGGGGGGGGGGGGGGGGGGGGGGGGGGGGGGGGGGGGGGGGGGGGGGGGGGGGGGGGGGGGGGGGGGGGGG
>JBCAUA010106154.1:0-10133 GCA_038406235.1 Peronia verruculata
TTTTGACACAATGTGAAGAAGACATGGGAGAAGACATTAAGCCAAAAAAACGTTTTTCGAAAAATTTGTGGGTTACGTGGTTTCATCACTCCACCAGCGATATGTATGTGTGTGTTCACTTATGTATCGTAAATGGAGGAATTATTGTATGTGTTGATGTCTGTGTACAGAAATGGGAATGTATGCTCATGTTGCACACTTTATCTTCCTTGTTTGTACTTTTTTGAGACATGAAATTTTTTCAGTTAGGTATTTCTTGAAGAACAAATGAACTATTTTTGTTGGTAATTAGATATTCATGTATTCATGTTTTCACAGGTCATCGTCACATATTGCATGCCAGGACTGTAATGCTGACAGAGTTTGCAAAAGCACTGGACAAAGAATTCAAGAGACAAGGTATCATAAGTGTGAATGTAATTCAAATGCAGTGGAACTTGGATATTGAGAAATCCAAAACCAGGATTTTTATTTTTTAATATCAGAATTTCTTGGTATCCAGCAAAGACCATTAAACACTGGGGATGACCCACATATTGACTCTTGTTACAAACAATTATTTTCCCTTATAAACATCCCCTTACAAAGCCTGCGCATGCGTTTTGCACAGACAGATGTCTAACAATAACACTTTTTTTTTTAACAATGAAATACTGAAACTGGTAGGCTCCTGAACGATATGTTTTACCCTGTGCAGAAAACTAGAGTGATGTCCTGCAGTGTGTAGGTGAAGCAATAAAGGCAGTTTAACTGGTGGCCACCCCAAGACCATTGTCTTCGCCTGTTAGATCTATGATACCCCAGAACATTCCTTAACACGGTAAAGATTACTCCTCGCCGCCCCCACCCGGCATGCCCTGCCCAAACCACTTTACTTTCACCTGTGTGGACAAAGAGCACCATCCCCACCCCAGGTTGTTTTACCTGTGCTAGTATATTGCGTAGTATCATGCAAACATTGTCTCTCCTTTAACTGTTTGTGTATAATCAGAGCCAGCAGGCATTGTTAGGAGTGGATGAACAAATGAAAAGCTGGTCGCACGCTGAGTTTAACCATCTTCAACATGCCACCGTGTGGTTTTCATTCATCACTTTTGGGAAAATTATTCCTTATAAATTTATAAGAATTGGCATTTTGGAAATTTTATGACAAAAAAGAATAAAGGAATGAAATGGGACTGCATGTTCTTTTCTTTTTAAACGAAATTTCGCAACATCCGTTCCACTGTAGTATACTTATATTGTGTCTCTTCATCTGTGAAAGGAATTTCCTTTGAAAGGCAAAAAAAGTTTATCTTATCTTATATTGTTTGAACTAATTTTTTTCTCCTTACCACGGCTGTTGCCATAATCCTGCTGGGATTTTAAGCTGGTTCTGCATGACAAAGGCATGTGCTACTGCTTCCATCTATGGCTACGGAATTTTCTTATCCCCTTTATTGTTACACCAGTGCTATACATCAGCGATGTGATCAATCTTAGCTTAGAAAGCGGAAATGAAACTTTAGAAGTCTATAGTTCACTGTATACACGTTTAAAACTTTTATTTTTAGCGGAACTTAACTTTTTTTTACGAATTACTGTTCAGGTTAACAAATATTTGCGAGTTGCTTTATAACGTCAGGGCAATAACTCATTTTGCACAAAAATGTGACTTTTCTGGTTCTTTCACTGGAGTCTTCGAATGATTTCATATCTTTTTGTTGGCTTTTTGGAAAACAACAATAAATTAAAACCTGATTCAACATTTCAGGCTATAATGTGCCAACCAGGCAGTTGCCAGACTTTTTGACAGTGATGGCCAGCTGGTTTGACAAGATGCTCAAGTCTGCATGGTCTTTTGCCAGTAAAGAGATGTTGCTGGATACAACACGTGTAAGAACTTGAAGAATTCCTTATCATTTCTGGTTTATGACAAACCTCCACACTTAATTTTTTTCCACGAGGCCCACCCTCTTTTATTTTTTTTTTCCTGTGGCTTTCCGCACACATAGGGATAGCGAAATGTAGAACCCAATTACACATTTTTTTGTTTCGTTTTTGTTTTTTTATAGTAATGGTATAGTCAGGTATTTTAAATTTTTATTTTATTTAATCTTCAGTTTATACTGTAGGACATCCTGATGTAAAATACAGTTCTTTCTTTTGTGAAATGTATGTCCTTTTTTTTTTTTGCTCAGCAACAGTTGTTTTTTAGGTATTTTTCTATTTTTTTTTTTTAACCTCCAGAGTAAACTCTGAGACTCTTACATTGAAATCCATTAAATATTTGAGAGAGACTTGCACATCTTTGTAGTAGTAGCAGTTTTCCTGGTATGTTTGAAAACTTTTAAAAACTTTTCATTTCAGCCTTTCTTATCGGCACCCCAATCTGTAAGAAGCACGTACATTTCCATGGGAAACTGGCACATTTCTATGTTTATAAACAGTTTTATGAAGTCTTTTACCTTAGTTTTTTATTGCTTTCTTTTAATCTTTAGCCTTTATTCAAAAGACATGAGAAACTCTCACATGTATTTATTTGCAATTATAGTGTTGTTTCGGAGATTATTTTTTTTTTTTTAATTTGTATGTTATTGCAGATGAGAGATGTGTTAGGTATTCAGCCGAGAGATCTCAGTGAATCCTTCATAGACATGGCCTACGCGATGATCGACAATGGCTTTGTGAAGAAGACCAGAGGCTACAGAGGCCGACCTGATCAAGCCTCACAGCTTGAGACAGTTTAACCCATTAAGTGCCATGAATCCCATCGGCATTTCTCATTGTTTGCTCTGTCTTAACTCTGTTCTTGCCAGAAATTTGTGATACAAGAAAATATATCTTAGCTGTCCCAGTCTGCGACTTAAGAAATTCTCATTCATTGTTTCCTCTGTGTTATCTCTTTTCTTGCTCGGAATCTTTGGGTTTGTCTTACAAAAGTAAGGTTTTAGAAGTCCTTGCTGACTTCAGAAATGCACACCCCAGTGATTCCTTTGTTCTTCAGAATTTTTGTGAGAAACTATCTACTTATATAATGTTCTTTATGTCTTGTAAAACTGAATTTCCCCAAGTTAATGTCATGTACACTTCAGAATAAATATTAGGCGTACTTGAAATGGATCCATGTCAAATTGAATTTCGTGAGATCTTTTTGTCTCAATTTGATGTGCACATATCAGCATGTTATTTGTATTTACTTTGTATTTATTGGTATTGACTTACAGAAAGCTGTAATGTACAATTCATCCAGTAAGGAATCTCAAATATCTCGTAATATGTGACAATCACTATTTTATAAATGTCTTGTTTATATACTTGCTGTATTGAAAAAACAACAACATATTTTTATTGAATATAACATTCCTTGCATGTGGTTTAGTATTTTGTAAGTGTGCTCAGTGCATTATACAGGAATTACATGTATCAAATGTGACGCTCCATTCAAGAAGCTCAGTTTTTTAACTGGTTCACTCTGATGTGCTGCTTACAGCTGCATGCAACATTAAGGATTTTACCAATCACGTTTCAAGTCCAGGTGATTCAGTCATAGCTTTTTCGATCACATGTTACTGATATTCTCATGATCAAGATTTTTCGATGTTCTAGCAGTCATAGATATATGGCGGAAAGTGATAGGCACTTTATGTTTTACATACAAGACAAGTGAAATGGCCATGATGGATGTGTGTTATATTTTACCACATTTTGAATCATGTACATACATTATAGAATTTGACATTTCTTGTAGGGAAGCCAATATTCCTCACCCTGAGGGTCTGCATGAGCCCCTTCTAAGTGACACACAATCAGTTTGTTTTTTATTACCCAGTGTGTCATAGACAGTGAATCTTCTGTTACTGGTATCAGAGAGGGAATGTATGACCAGTGCTACTCCTGACAGCAGCAAAATGTATGATGAATGCTAATCATGTTAACAGCATCCTGGCACATTCATTATACAAGCAAAATGCAGAGTGGATTCTAAGAGCAAGGAAGAAGAACCACATATCGCGGCCTCAGTTCTTTGTCACTCTGTCTCCACTTTTGAGCTTCTTGGAGATTTATATGTCATATTAAAGAAGGATAGTAAATCTTACCATATAATGTAATAATTTCACTGATCACTTGCTCAAACAGGTAGATTTTGAACATCATTTTGTCCTGTCTGTTATGTGCAAAAACAGTTGCTACATAGAACAGCAATTTACTCAAAATGCAAAATATCAAGAGAGCAACAGCAAAATGAGCTCAGGATACGTGACGTTTTACACATAGAAGGAAACTTTACTTGTTTTTGTAAATATTTCTAAGCTTATTTGTTTTGTGGACTTTCTTGATTCAGACCATTGCTTTTGACATCAGTGGCTGTTACTGCTAATCTTTTGAGGTGTGCTAGATACGATCCAGGATGAAAGCATGGACAATGACCTTGAAAATGTTAAAACTGGACATCTGTTCTTTCTTTCCCTTAGTCTTCATTTGTTGTATAGGTCATGAACGGGTTGTTGTATTTTGCTGCATGGAGGAACACTTAAGAAATTTGTTATTTGAAGTGAACCATTATTTTGGAAATGTTAGCATAAATTAATGTTGTCTTTTTTCTGACTGTGCCATAAACAAATTATTGAACGTGTTGGGAAATCCTTCAAAAACGCTCAGTGTTTTACAAATTTCACTATTAAAGTACTTTTTTCTGCACAGCACTAGAAAAAATGTGGAATAGAAAACAAGAGCAGTCATGATCCAATGTGTTTTTATGTGTTGCTCAGTCAGTTAGTTATCTTCCATCATTCATAATAAAAAAGCCTTGCTCACTTCCCATAACCTAAAAAACTTGACATATTTCAAGCCTGACACCAGAGTCATTGCCCCTAGCTGCATATGACATTGGACATTTTTTGGTGTTAAGCACAGTAGTTTTTAACAGTTTTAACTGCTGCCTGTCTTATAGAGGTACCGTTTGTTAAATTCTCTGTTTAGCCTGGAAGTGACTTTTGTAGAGTCGTTAGAAATAAAAAGCAGTGTTATAGCTTAGATTTCATGACACAAATGATGTCATTCTGTAAATTTGATTTTACAGTTTCAAAACATCAGACCTCTTGACTGATGAAGAGCCCAGCACTTGAAGTGTGATTCCGAATGTATTTTCCTTTTCCACATGGATCTGAGTCCTAGACACCGACACCAATGACATGCTATGTATTAGGCTTAATATTCTGCCTCCATGTCACCATGAATTTTATTTATATGTCCTGAAAAGAAATGAGCCTAGACTGAATGATGTCATTTTCGATGAAGCAGAAGTGGCAATTTCATTTGTTTGTTTGTGTTGGGATTGAAGGATAATTCAGTGTCTGCACAGTCTCAGCCATCAGATCCCAAGTTTTGAGAAAACTTAGACTTTTGTATCACAAACTCTGTGCTTTGATATTGATGACACTGGACCTGAAATGTATATTTTTTTTCTACTTTAAGTTCTATTTTCTACATCCATGAAAGAATTGGCCACACAAGTCTAGTCTTGTTAATATGACATGGAGAATAATTAAAAAAAAAAAAAAAAAGAAAATTGTTGAGGTAACATCCGTTTCCATTCTTTATACATGTATTTACCTCAATGTTTGCGGAGCATTGAAATGCAGTAATCCATGAACTAAGCTCAATATGAATAAGATATTTTTAAGGAGTATTTTTTTAGTGTGTTTCACAGGTACTAAACAAATTAGCACAAAGTTTATCAAATCTTATGTTGTTCCACCGTTCTTCCTGGTCTTGGCTTCAGTTGTGTCTGACACATGTTGATGTTACAAAACCCTCACAAGATAACATTCCTTGCATTTAAGCTCAACGATACTTGTCAGATATAACATACATGTCCTGTCAGCATATGGTTATTCTCTTCTTCGCACAGAGATCTGAGTGTAAGTTCAAATTACAAATATATTTTTGACTCTGTACTTATTCTGACCACACCTCAGCTATCTGGGGACATTTATTGATGTTGTACTGGCAAACGTGAAGGAGACGTCCCCATTCCTCCTCTAGCCTCTGGGATTCAACCACTCCCTTACCCATCCATTCTCAAATGTTATCTTTGAATCTCATCTTTGTAGTTTGCCTTGTGAGATGTTTTTGCAAGGCCCAATAAATGAGATATTTGACTATAATATCATTTCAAAGATGCTGTTGGCAAAATGAGGAGTGAAACTTTTTCCACTATCTTATATATTCAAACTGGCATCTCTGCAGTGTTTTTCATGTTGCTCATCTTTTCTGTTATGCACCCAAATCTCAAAATATGACACAGCGCTTTGCTGACTGGCAGTCTTTGATTAACCACTTCACTGCTAACATTAACAACAGTACAAGGTACACCCAAAAACTGATGTCTCATGTGTGGGAAGAAGTACATAGTACAACCACAGTGCGAACATCACTAGCTGTCCCCTTTTCCTATCTGATCGCAGGTTACAACCACTGACCACCATTTCACATCAAAAGGCAGAATCTTTAATAATAGATGCTGCACTCTGATGACTGCCAGGTGACCGACCAATGAAAGTCCAAATCAGGCTGTAATCTGATCGTTCATGTAACAAATACATGTAATAACTGAGCAGTGGGCACTTCTGATTGCTTGTTATAGTTAGAGGATGGGTGCACACAGTGGGTGGGACTTTGTGCTGGCGGGGATTCACAGTGGATGGAGAGAGACAGACTGACTGTACCACTAATACTCAGCATAGGACTGTCATTTTAGATAAAATATTTTCAATTTGCATGCCAGTATACAATTTTTTATGTAGTGTACCACTTTTTTTTCTCAGTTTTTTCTTGTCTTTGACTTTGCTTGGTGAGCTATTGGAAGTTTAGGAAAAAAAAAAACAGTTCTTTTTTTTTTTTTTAAAGCTATTGCCATCAATGATACAATTTTTGGGAGGATGTCTCATCTTTTTCTATATTGTATTGCATTGAAACATTAAAAATGAACTTTTAATATATGTGCCAATGTATTTTGGGAGAATTTTTCATTTTTTAACATAATACTCTGCAACTTTTTAAAGATAATATTTCTTGTGACTCGACAATATTTGGAACAATTTTTACTTTTGCATGTTTTCTATCAATGTAATTATCTTTCGTACATAAAATATTGACTGCCTTCTCGTCGTCACTACGTCGCTTTTGAAACACTGTTTGATATTTTAATGTGTGATAATATAATACACAAGATTTGACCACCAGGATCTGAATACGTTGTTTAGGTGTTGTTTTTTTCTTAAATTAGTGATGTTTGTCAGTACTATTTTGTCAATAATCTGTCAGACTCACTTACTTAATCTGCCTTCTTGTGACAGAAAGTCACATCAGATCAGGTTTAATCAGATTTGAATTTTCCATATCAAGATGTCTCTTGTTCTTGATCCATGTCTGTATCTTCGCAAAGAAGGATTTTGGAAACTTTTTTCATGTGCATATTGTTATTGAATGAATAACGGATTGAAATTTTTTTTTTGGCTTTTGTGTAAAATTTGTCTCGCAGCCAGTCGAAATGAGACGTAAGTTGCTGGGCTAGAACTGAGGATAGGAATTGGGTTTTTAATGTTTTGAAGGGGGGTCAGACATCAATTTTTTTTTTTACTGCAGAAATCAAAAATGCAGTCATTTCTGGATAAAACAATATCTGTCTTACCCTCGATTATTACTTCATTAAAATCAGGGTTTTTTGGGGAGATAGGTATGAAGATTTATGCGTTTGACTGTTCATTTAAACTCGATTTTCTCAGAATTTCGGTCACTGTTAGGGAGTCCCCCTTTGTCTCATTTAAACTGCAATATCTCTGTCTGGCTAGAATTAAGCTAGCTCAAAACTTTTTTCACCAGCTGAAATGTATGAGTAAGCTTTTACATGATACCAAACAGCCCAAAAGTGAAAAATTGACGTACATCTCATTTTGACTGGTTGCGAGACATTTCATTTTCTGCCTGTGCAACATTTTGTCGGAAGAGATCAGCAATCCCATGACAAGTACCCACATCTGTCTTTGCTCACAAGTAGTCATAACTCGGTACCTGACAAAGTTGAGATCTCACTGTTGTCATCTGGTTGGCGAGAAATAATAGACAGACTGAGAAAGGTGAAGAAACAACTTGAGAGAAAGAGAGTGAGAAATGGGGAGTCAGATACATACAGCTGGTAGTCAACACCAAAGGAGTGAAAGAAATGTTTAGTTTGAGATCAGAGAAAGAGAGAGATAGTTATGAGAAAGAGGAAGACTGATTGACACAGAGAGGAAGATTGAGAGTATTGATATAATCATACAAAAAAAAATATATATATATATACTAAATGAGAGAGAGATATAAAGAAGAGATAAAGACAAAGTGAAAGAAAGAGACAAACATGAAAGAGAGAGAGATATTTACAGATAAATGAGATACAGAGAGTGAGAGACAAAATGAGAGTGAGAGAGAGAGACAAAAGAAAGACAAAATAGGAGGGAGCTATCAAGCAAAGAAGACAGAAGAAAAAGAAACATAAGAGAAATAAACCCAGGATGAGAAAGAAAGTGATAGTGAGTGATAGAGAGAGCTGCAAAGAGACTCGAAGAAAGAGAGAACTGTCACAAAGTAATGAGGAGAGAAAGATCTAATGAGTTGCGACACGATGAAATCAGGCTCTCATCAAATTTTGGGCATATGGAGTTAATGATATCACTGAGAAGATTATCCATTTTTCTTTCTGTGCGTGAAAAACTTTTTCGAATTCAAGATATTGGCAATCAAAGAGGTTGGGGGTGACCTGTTGCTGGAACTGAATTTAGTGAGGAAGTGGCCAGCCGTTTTTGTTAATTCTTCTTTATCCTTATTGACCATGCCTCTAAATTACAATTTTGGGCTTTTACTCAATCTATTTCAGCAAATTTAACTCAAAAGTGTATAGTTAGATTGATATAGAAAGGCTCTGTGAAGAAAAAAAAATCACATTAAATATTCATTCACTGTTGCAAAATACGCGATTTCTCCGGTCTTCTCAGTTTGACGAGGGCCTGATTTCATTGTGTCGTGTCTCAAATGAAAGAGACAAAGATCAATCCCGTAGGGAGAAATAGAAGACCGCAAGAAAGACAGAAGTGATATTAGAAAAAAACAAAAGAGGGCAGACATGACAGACAAATATATTGGTAAAGAGAAAGAGATTGATAAAGTGGGTGACACAGACAGACAGAGAGAGAGAGAAAGAAAGAATGAGATGGAGTGATAAGGGAGGGGCAGAGACGGTGAAAGAGAAAAAGAGATCTAGAATAAGAGAGATTATGGTAAGAAAACTGAGATTGAGTGACAGAGAGAGATGGGAATAGAAACACAGAGAGAGAGAGAGAGACAGAGATATATGCAGATAGAATAGAACAGATTAAGATAGAAATATCTAGTTAGAGAAAAAGAGAAGAAGACAGAACTCACGAAAGAGACAGACTGAGTGAGAGGTAGAAAATGAAGGAGCCAAAAAATATTCATGACGGAGAGAAAGAGTCGAAGCAATAGACATAGAAAGAGGAGAGAAAGAATGAAAGAAAGAGAGAGAGAGAAAGCGAGTTCTGCAGACAACAGGTCATTTAATTTGAAACTGTTATCCTTCACATAAGAAAAGTGAGTAAAACTCCATTGATTTGAAAACTTTATTGATAAACATTTCAAAAAAAAAAAAAAAAAGGCACAATCCGGTTTTTTATAAGCTTTTCAACCTCCTGTAGTGGTGGTTATCTCAGCTGTCCACAATCGTGGTAAAAAAACAACAACAGCACTATTGTGTTATGTGATCATGTGCTCAAAAAACAGCAAAGGCAAAGGCATGATAATTGATTCCCTGCTCTTAAATATGTAACTAGCTGGGTACCCCACTGCCTCTGTTGGAGGTTTTTTAAAATATAATATAGTCCTGTGACTTAACTTTTTTGGCCAGCATGCGCACCTCGATGCTGATATTTTGGCTCATTAAACTGAATATTGCTCAAAGAAGATGTGTTTTGAATGTGTCATGTGTCCCTTACGGAAGTGATGGCGGACAAAATGGAATGATAGTTCGGCATTAAAAAAATAAATTAAAACAACTCTGTAAATTCAATCAAAATAAAGAGTAGCCTATAACA
>JBCAUA010106165.1:0-10133 GCA_038406235.1 Peronia verruculata
AGTTGAAAATCGATGGAAGAGTAGGCCTGAGTGCCGCTGTGGGGGCAAAATTTCCAAATTCTAAATTTCTACCCACACAAATTGACAACTTCTAAAAAGCCGAGATAATCCTACTTTCTTAGGATTGAAAGGCTTCAGAAAAACAAACCAACCAACTACTGAAAGATGTATCCATATGAAATTTGGCACACAACACTGTTGCATATAGATCTATGCTTCTACCTACATAAAACAGCTTACTATGTTTGATGTTATCCTAAAAAGGCGATAATAATTGAACAGTAAACTCGCGACAATGTTAGATCCGAATTGTACGTTAGATGGAATG
This sequence comes from Peronia verruculata, assembly GCA_038406235.1. NCBI lineage: Eukaryota > Metazoa > Mollusca > Gastropoda > Systellommatophora > Onchidiidae > Peronia > Peronia verruculata. Next base: position 329 of record JBCAUA010106165.1, read on the forward strand.
GTGCATTCAAAAGACTAAACACGTTTAATTTGAGTAGATCTAACATTTATCTTAATCATCCAAAATACCGAGACAGAATTGGTTTAAAATTCATTTTTATATTGAAAAAAAACCTACCACGAAGACCGTGGGTTATCTTCTTGTTTTAATAAAATAATACTTTTTGAGAGCCATTCGAACTGTTTTGTTTTGTTTTCAGAGTACTACACTAGCGGAGAAGTCATACTTTTTAATTATCCAGAGCGGAAGCTATGATAAACAAAATTACAAACCTGTTGCAGGAAGTGAGAAAGCGAAAGTAGATCTACCTACCAAACGTGCTTGGTTGTTGTCTGCGGTATTCAATCCTCGAGTTGATTTCATACTGAGGGAATTCATTAGAACTTTACTTGAATTAGTGTATGAGCTTAAAATTTCATATCTGTAGATCCAAGCAACAACGGGAAGTAGGCCTAATTTATTGACCAAGCCCTCGCGTGGTTTGTGCTTGAGTGGAAACTGTGGGACAACTTATCGGATCTAGATATCTAGAACTAGATCTAGATCTAGATCTAGATTAGATCTAGAGCTAGACAATTTTAGATTTAGATCTAGAGTGCAGATCTAGATCTAGATAGTCAATTCGGATATGACCAGTACCGGTATTTCTTTCTTTTTTGTTATCTTATGCTTTTCAGTCTTAGAAATATAAGATTATTTCAGCTTTATTAACCTAAGTCGAAGTGGCTGCCTTGTTTTTTTTTTTTTTTTAATTACTGAGGTGTCTCTGCCTACTCTTTATCTGATTTCTGAACTGCCAGAGGTTCTTTAATGTGTGTAACGTACACACAAGACCTTTGAACTATAATCATCCAAATCTATGAAGGCTGGAAGTCGGGCTTCCTTACTCAAGAAGCGATTTGAATCACTTTAGAAATGCAGGTTTCAATCTGTTACATCATTCCCATTCCCCAACAGCAGGCTCTGCGAGTTGAACGTGCAAGCCCTTATGTTAAAAAGGAAAGTAAAGTAAAAGTACCATTCCTTGACCCCCAAGAGGGGAAATTGCCTTGGCCATTCATACCGCGTCGCAGCTGTGCAGCACCACTGTAGTGTACCTCCCCCAATATACATCAGGTACCCATTTTACAGATGGGTGGGCTGAGGAAAATTGTGTGTTAAGTATCTTTCCTAAGGATACAACATGCAACCTCTGCTCCCAAAGGCGACAGCATAAATCACTTAACACACCACACATTAGCTTTTCACTGTGGGACAGATGCCAAACCATATGATCCCCACCAGTGATTCTCATTCCATCTTGCTAGTCTATAGGCCTTGATGCTCTTAGCAGATGTCAATCTGAATAGAAACTCAGAGATGATGGTAGTCACTCATTTGACTCACTGTCTGATGATTTTAATACAATGGCAGCATTAGTTGTGACAACGGTTATCAATGACAATGTGGCTATAGCAGTGGAATAATGTACACAGTATGAATAGTGACTCTGCTACCGAACATCACTTTCTTACGCCTCTTGATTTGTGATGACTAGATCAAGATTTGGCAAAGTTATCCAAGCTTGAATATTCATAGCAATTGATAAATCTAGGTCTGTTATTATTGTTGCTAAGTGCCCTGTAAACTTAGTATGTCATACAGTCACCTCTACCTCGTCGCTGAACACTCTTGACTTTGTCTGTGGTGAAGTGGACTTTTTTCTTAGGAACAAACATGGCTGTGACTATAACTTAAGTCAGTGAAATTAAGCACTGTATACTGATTAGAATTTTCATCCACTCGATCATTAAATGCAACAGATAATGATAATGACAGTGGATGTTTTGATTTTTTGTTGTAGCTTTATAATTCTAGAACCAGACAATCGAACAATGCTACAAATAAGCTACACACTTCAATGCATTATGTCTATTTCATCATCCATCCAAAGTATCTTATGTGCACTGTAATTCTGACTTCAGAAATCGACAAGACATAGAAGTCTAGTGCAGTTGGATATCAAATACTATCTCATAACTTGCATAAATTAAAAGTTTAATTTGATCACAAAAGTCATCATCACCTTGACATTTTTGTATAGACATACCATGCATTGAATTTTGACACCAAAGGCAGAACTGGGGGAAGGAAGGGAAATGAGCACCCCCCCCCCCCCCCCGACAGACCTAATTTTCAATCAATTGACATAGAAAGAGGTGTTGCGGGAAAAGTCATGAAGCCCTGTCTAGTTCCACTTATATTGAACTACAGATGTGTTGATCTTTTTTCCACTTGACATGTCATTCTGTATCAATGATAAATGTCTAACTAGATGAATTTGTTAATGTCACTTGACCCCATCGTAGAAAAATAAATTTTGATGTAATATTTATTCACCATAATAGTATGCTGATAAGTGCACTGTATGTTATTTCAGCCTTATTTATTTGTAGTTCACTTTCAAGATTCTCTTGTCATAGGTAATGCAATAGACGGTCAAAATTTAATGGTGTCAGTTAACAGTTTAAGAAGTTACACTGTATTTTATTGAAATCACTTAGGATTAAATATATGGTTTGGATGTATACAGTCTTAATGTTTCTTTGACTGTCTGTGACATTTCATTTGAAAAATTGACTCTCATTATTTTTTTTCACAGATTGCTTTCAACCCAGCCTACCCTTCTTAAACTCAAAAGTATGACCAAATACAAGAAGAAAGAGTTGGGAAAGTCAAGACTGTCAAGTCATAAATTTGTCACAAAGCCATTACACAAAAAAGGAAATAAAAAGGTATCAAAATTTAAATTGAAAAAAAGTGACTCTGGAGGAAAAGGAAAATTATCCAACATTAATTTGAAAGCATTAAAAATGACACAATTACATAGTGATAAGGGATTGAATCAGAACACTGATGCTAGTACAAAGTCATCAAGTAAATCATCCCAAAATTCTGAGTATGAGGTAAAGAACAATGCAGTGACATTTAGAGAACATAGACAGACCTTCAGCAACACACTGAACTCTTCAACCAGCCAGAGCAGTGTTTTGGGGGATCACAGCAGAAAAGCAGGAAGAACCAAAGCAGTGAACCAACCAAATGTTTCACAACAGCCTCAAGTCAGTGGAAAAAGAAAGGAACCCACACAAAAGAATCCATCATCATCAGCACCAAACCAGAGACATGACACAAATGTGGCAAATACAGACCAACAGAGTGTCATTAAAAATCGACATAAAAAGAAAAAAGGTGAGATTTTCTACAGAATTGTAAAAGTATGGAAAAGGATAATATTATTATACTGTAGTGACTGAATTATGTTGGATTTCAGGGAGTAGCAAAATTTCTTAAATTATGGCTCGTTTCATTTACATTTCTTTTATCTCTGTTGTATCATAAACGCATGTCTTTGACTGTCCATCACCTTCAGTTGAAATTGAAACAAAAACATAACTTTATATACAATAAACATAATATTATAATGGCTCAAAAAAAAATATGCATTTGCCCACAAAAGCTTCTATGCATTAGAACTGTTTGTCTGTATTACATGTTCACCATACTATAAGTATGTCCTAGTTTGTGAAAATTTGAACCAAGCTTTTTAGGTTTGGTGATCTCTGAAAATGACAAAGTACTATCTATGACGAGTTGCTTAACTTTACCTTAACAAAATTTCAGCTTCAACTAGACAGCAAGATGGTGCTTCAAACTGGTTGAATTTGTGCAAGGTAAAACAGTGTTTGTGCTATTTTCTGTTTTCTAATAAAATTCACTCTGTGAGATTTGACATGTATCTCCTACAGGCAAGCATAAGATGTTATTAGATATTTCTTTGTGTGAGAAAAAAGAAAATATAAAACTATTAGTTGTATAGCACATCATTATTGCAGCAAGAAATGTTACCTTCTTATCTTGATACCTGTCTGATTAAAGAGTGATACTATTATAGCTGTGATTGTAACACATTGCATTGCATCTATCATCCTGAATATTGCGTGTTTCGTGATATATTGGTTGGGAAGATCATGATGATGAAACTATAGAAACAATTTGCTGAATAATCTTTCTTGTTGTGCCCAGACTTTGAACATTGATGCCACCACCAGGAAGAAAAAACCACTGAAGCAGCCAGCAAGGGACACCTTGGAAATGACAGATGCATCAGAGCCTAAAAAGTATAGTATATCTGAATTTGTGATCTCCACATTAGCATGCATGAAAGTTTGAAGAATGTTTCAGGTCAGATTCATCTCCATCATTTAGTGTTTTTTTTTTTTCTTTAAGAGAAATGTTGAGCTCTCACATGTATGCAGAAATAAATAAATAAGAAACTATTTTCAAAATTAAAGATGCCAATGGTTGTGCCAGTACATGGCTGCAGGACAAACCATTACAAGAGTTGTAGTTGAACAACATGTTTGAGAATATTTCTTTTTGCAGTGAAGCCCTCTTTTTTCTTTTTTTTTCTTTGAAATTAAGCATTTAAAGCCAGGAACACAGGTTGCCTAATGAACAGTATCATTCTCAAGTGAGCTACATTAAATAATGTGACAAAAAGGTCAAGATTTGTTTACTTATATGTATTTAAATATACTACTAGTAATTATAAATGTATGAGATTTGTAACCGTTTGTTTTCTTCCCATTTTTGTGCCAGAGCTAAAACTGAGGTGTGGTTTGATCATGTGGATAAAATTTTCATCGAGACAGACCGAGATGTTAGCCAGGACAAAAGCACAGGAAAGGGAAACACAAATGCAGATGATGCACTGGTGAAACCAGATTCTTTCAAAGGGTAATTGAAACTGACAAGTAATCAAGGAAATAATCCCATTGATACTCACATTCATTCTTCTGTTGTTTTCTGGCCAGATTGAAAATGCTGAGGCTAGAAAAAAATATTAACAGCGACAGTAACAGTATTTAAAAGAAACTTTTTGTGCAAGCTGATTGGCTTTTTAATAAGATATTTATTAGTGTGTAGATTTTATAAGGGAATATGATAAATGCATGGTGTGAAGTTTTTGTGACGCTATAGATACATGTTTTTGAAAAACAACAGTGAATAATGAAACATGTAGCTAGTAAAGTCTCTTCATTTCATTATCGGTGGCCATTTATGGCCATCTATACAAGAAATAGAAGTTAACTGTGACCTCAACAGAAGTAGCTTCAGTTGCTATTGTGCAGTAGATGAATCTTTCACATGAACGTCAGATTGTTCTTTTCATATGAGATATTGTTCATGCACCCGATTTTTGCTCTAAGTCACGTAAATTACATGGAGTATGAAGAGAGAAGATCACATAAACTTTACTTCAAACAGATTGACAAACTGTGTTGCTATGGACTGTGAAATGGTGGGTGTTGGTCCCCGTGGAGAGGACAGCATTCTGGCTCGGGTCTCCATTGTCAACCACTATGGTGTCTGTCTGTATGACAAGTTTGTGCTGCCTCGTGAGAAGGTGACAGATTACCGAACATTTGTCAGTGGTGTAACAGAAGCAAACTTATCTACAGGTAATATAAATTATCAGCCTGGAGCACTAATACAGTTGTGTCCACTTAAAAGCCTGGTCACTGGGAGACAAATGGTGGAATGAAAGGTTACCCAATCCATCTGACCACTGTCTTGACCACCACCGTTAATTGATTGTTATCATTAATTAAAGTTTTGTCAATGTGAATAAGACCAGTTTTAGAACAATTAAGATTTAAAACTTCCTGACTTTTCTTGAAGTATAATTTCATCAGTTCAATAATCAAGCGTTCAAGCGTCAAATGAGTTTCCAGGTGATGGTGTTATGGCTGAATGAAAACATGATATTGCTATGTTACCCCACAGATATTAACTGCATGAATAACTCAAATATTTAAAATAGTAGTCAGACTGACCAAAATAGGAAAACAACTGACCGGTCAGAGGCTAAATGTTTTCCTCCTTATAAATATACACAGAGCCAAATCACGGATGTTATCCCACGTTTTATCAAAGATATGCTTATGGGCCGGTCAGTGTGTGGCCTGATGTGGGGTCATACATCAACCATCACTTCAACCATCACTTCTCCTTCCTATGTCCCTGTTCCCTCCACACCTTCCTCATTTTTCTGCTCACCTAGCATTGCATGTTTCTCTTAAGTGGACAGTGTGACATGAAATTACACCATGAGTACTCACGTGTCCTTGACTTGACACCGTGTTCTTATTCTATCTTTTATTTGGGAGCATGTTCTTAGAGGGTTAAATTATAGAGAGAAAATTCTATTTTGCAGCAAAGGCAGGTTCTGAGGCAGACGGTTCTCCTAGATGACAGGTTCAAAAGCAGAAACTACAGTATCATAAAAACTATTTCTTAAGTTTCTTCCTGATAAGAACAGTCCTTTTTTTTTGTCACAGAAAAATGCAATATTTGTGTTACAACCATTGAGCTGAAAATCCTAACTTTTCATTTACTGATTTGGTGTAGATTTAATTTTTTTTTTTTTTTGTACTGAAGTATGAGAATGTTGTATAGATTTGTATGAGATTAATCTACCATTAAAAAAAAAATATATATATTTTTTTTTAGGTTACATTATGACCTCAAATTTATTCATTTGTTTATCTGTTACAAATGCAGGTGAAGACTTTCTGAAAGTCCAGAAGGAAGTTAGTGACATTATCAAGGACAGAGTTCTGGTTGGACATGCTATCCACAATGACTTGAAGGTATTTTTTTAAATTCCTTTCCGTATCTTGTTCTCATTTCATGTTGGTTGCTTGCACAATTGAAATTCCTTCATGTTTACTTAAATTTATATGCTGCTAGTGATCATTAGATACTGACAATCAATGTTTCTCTCTCAAAATATATCAAAATCTCCTGTTGATAAATTTACCAATTCATGGAATTGTATGTAAAATGTGACAAGCATTTCACATGACAAAACAGGAACTTTATCAGAACACTTGTTGCAACAACCCAAATTCTGCAGACATTTTAGATTTTAAGAGTTCAAAATTTTCAAAGCAAAAAACTTGCATGTAATTGCTGGGACAAAATGCATGAACTTATGAAAAAGGAAGGAAATACACATATTACTATATTGTGCAGGGTGGGTTTCCTACAATTTATATATATAGTCATATGTCTTGCTGACAGTCAGTGGTGATTATTATGGTGCCCATAAAACGCATTTTTTTTTTTTTTTAGTGAATGGTGAAGCATATTTCACATCCTGAATTTATTTGAATTTATCAAACATTCGTATTTATTGACTGTCTTCTATGCACATTTTGCCTGATCTGATTGTGGTGGCATAATGAATTTCAACATTTTCTGCTTCATCATCTGGCCATCATAACTGGCATTCAGTTATGCCTGATGCAGATTGAATTTGTGTGTTATTTTGTTCTTTGACACAGGTTCTATTCTTAACTCATCCCCACAAGATGATCAGGGACACCAGTCACTTCAAACCCTTCCGTGAACTGTTTAATGGGAGAATCCCATCATTGAAGAAACTGGCAGATAAAGTATTAGGTGTCAGTGTCCAGGAGGGGCAGCATAGTTCGGTAAGTCCTAAGTCTTTAGAATTTGTCTCACAGCAAACTTATTAATTATATATGCTTCAAGTTGCAGTCCTCATTTGAGGAGAGAAGGAGATGAAGTTGAGATATCTTTTTTTTTTCGTACGGAAAACCCATTCTTATTTTTTAGGCCAAGTTTTTAAGAGCAAGTTTTTGTTAAAGACAAAATGAACATCAAAAATACTGAATATTTTTGTCATTTTTGGGTAGTCCCAGACATTTGGAAAACACTGACATTGAGATACTATTGATTTAGTGTCACTGGAAAGTTTAAAAATTGATAGCACAAGTTGGATGCCACACAACTTTCTCTCTATCTCTTTTTTATAATGGGGGGTGTCATACTATTTTGATTCAGTAATTTATAGACAGTCTAGGCCACTCATCTTTAAATTCCAAAATTTGTGGATGATAAACAAATAACATATTGTGAGAACAAGAAAAAAATTCAAGGCTCTTTCGTTCAGTGGTGAAGGCATATATGGAATTTCTTGGCATCTTGTCAGGTTTTCTCGTTGTTTTTGGTATCTATAAAGGGGTATGATTCAGGGACAGTTAAATGTGAATATCTCAGTTGATAATTATACTGGCTAAACCTCTCACATCTTATTCACTGTCTATTACTAAGATAAGTTCTGATAAGAGTACATAGATTCCATATTGAAATTTTGATTGTGTAAATAATTGTTTATGTACTCATTGTAAATTTATTATGTGTAATTTCATTTTTTGTTTGCGTCTTCCATAGTGTAACTTTATCAGCATCTGATCCAGAAATTTTTTACTTTGGCATTTCTCATATTATGTGCCTGTAAACTAGTTTAATTAAAAATTTTACAGAAAAATATTTTCATTTCTTGAACATGTATTTTAGAAAGTTTTTGACACTAAACAACTTAATTATGTCTTTGTTTAGAGCACACATGTATATTTATAAAAACTGGGTAAATTTATCTGGGCAAGTTTGTTTATTGACATGATATTTCTCCATGCACCAGTATGAAAAGAATGAACATCAGGTTGGCTCTGAATAAGCTGTTCTCTGCTTTTAAAATATATATATGTCTCATGCCCAGGGCAATTGAGTCGGAAGTCCCTCTGGGCTATTGCGAGTTACGGCTTTTCTCTAACTATTCTCCGACTGAGATACCAAACTTTTGTATTTGTTTTCCACGAAACAAAAATTCAACAATTTCTAACCTGAAAAACAAAAATCTGGTCTCTGAGTCAGAAAAAAGTTAAAAACTGTTCTAACTCGTGATTACCCGGAGCGACTTCTGACTCAGCTGCCCTGGGCGCAAGACACATATAATGATGTCTGTATTTTAAAACATTTCTTCTTCTTTTTTTTAATTGTAACTTTTTCTTCTATTACTTCCAGGTCCAGGATGCTCAGGCAGCTATGCGTTTATACACCATGCACAGGAAAAGATGGGAGAAGGAGCTTAAAGCTAAATGGAAGATCAATAAGATCAAGAAAAATAAAAAGAAAACATGATAAACAAAGTGTATGTGTCCTCATGTAGATAAATTCATGTACATATAAAATATTAACGAATAATATGAATTTTTTTCTGAGACCATGAGAAAGAGAAAAAAAAAGGGAGAGAGAGAGAGGAGAGAGAGAAGTACAGGGGAAAACAAATGGGGCAAGAGAATGGGATAAGTATATGTGTGCATTGTATATTGATGAAAGGAATATTTCTACATCACAAAGTTACAATGATAAATGGAATGGAAAGGTTTTGTGTACTGTAACTAATGAATAAACCTGAGACAGTTCATCTATGCTTTTTCTTCGTCGCTTTGCTATTACTGTGTGTTTGTATGTATGTTTCCATCTCTTGCAAAGGATTTTCCAGATCATCAGGATCACTCAAATTTCCCTTTAAGATTGAGGATTTGCTTCATTCTTAATGTCTCGCCTTACATCGTCAAGTTATGATTTCTCATGCACTAAAATATTTTGACCTATCACAAAAACGTAATGCCAGACAAAAGCTTTCTTCACTTGCACTGATCTAAATGCTTCATTGCAAACTGTAGCAGCTTGTTAAATTGATTAATGTGTGCTATGGCAAAGACATTATCAAAGTGGTTATCAAAGACATTATCACTTGAGGTTTTGAGCCACATTTGTGCAAAATAATGGAATAGGTATCATATATATAATTATATAGGACCTTTCATAAATGAAACCGGAAGTCCGAGCAAGAGTTATGCGCCTTGAGCACTGGGACGTTCCGGTT